>CM021103.1:425850602-425954866 GCA_007115665.2 Sequoiadendron giganteum
TTGTTTGTGGGTAAAGATTGACATCTTAGCCTATACACCCCTTTGTATTGTGATTGCTAGGATTTAGCATTGAGGCTTCCGAATATTAGTGCAACATTTATTATGACCACCGGATTATAGCAAGGAGTATATGCTATCGCCAATGAAAGGAATTTTCTGAGTTTAAAGACATCAAGGTAATTTCTCAGTTTGAAGACAGTCGCCAGCTTCTTTGGGGTCATTGAAGGACTTTTGAGGTTTATTTGGAGCACCATGTAGAGCCTGAGCAGATATTAGGGGGCGTTGACCATAGATTGGAGTATTTTAGGCCTCTTAGACAACTGCCTAGCTTTCTACTAACTTCCGTCCAGATTAGAGGGAAGTGTAGCTACAGGATCATGATTTTGTGAGCCCTTGACTTTTCCCATTGTTGAAGATTGATAACTACGGTCAGATATAATGATATTCAGATCGCACTTACATATTAAATTATGTTTGTTTAAATAAACTGAATACAGGCTAAGTGAGAGGACTAATCGTCGGTTGTTTTGACGAAGGGACTAACATGAAAGACACGCCCCATGAGCGGACGTGTCTCCACTCTGTGGAGACCCGTCCGCTCGTAGGACATGTCGATCATATGACGTGTCTCATGAAGACGCATCTCTCATGAGATACATCTCATGAATGCCGCGCCTCTTCACCTTGGGTTGTGCCCCTCCTCATCCATATTAATGTGCGATCGGATCCTCTAGTGCAGACATAGAAATTGTAAAATGTTCTGCTCTCAAGATTCAAATACAAGTAAAGAAAGATAAAAGTCAAAGAATTTAATCATTCTCAACATGGTATCAGAGCGAGGTAAGAGGTAGATCCGATTAAATTCTAGATATCAGATTATCTTACAAACATTCTTCTTAACGGTTTCCAAGCGCCAGGTTGTCTATCGGGTAGAGATTATTGGTACTTGTTGGACGGATGGTGGGAGTTATTCTTCAATAGAGACGACATTGCCCACTCCTGAGCATTCCTCTCTTTAGCGTAGGATTTAGAAGTCCGCAACCCTGAGATAGCCAAAGTTCATCGACAGGACAAACAAAGGGTAACAGTTCAACAGGGTGATGCTGTTGATCTTGGAGCTCCGTCGATAGTGGCGACACTCGATGATACGATATTGTTCGTTGTCACGCATGGATGATAAAGAAAGATCGCTTGAAGATTGATGCATCTATTCATATATCACTTGATGAAGTCTTCATGGAAAAATTAATCCAATCACCAACATCGATTAACAATGTTGCGGATTCTCCAGAGATGAAATTTCCATAAGTGCGTGATATGATGATTGGCGACCTCAAAGTCAGAACTCACGAAATTGATAGGATGTCAGATAATGAAATCCAATGGCTCTAAGTTTCGGTCGGATGGAGACGCTTGAGGATTTTGGCTAGAGCTTGGGCTCGGCCAGTTTGCCTATTAAAGCACATAAAAAACAAAATCTCAATCTTAAGCATTTCTGCCCGATTGATAGGTCGTAAGCATCAGACTCCTGATCTATGAGAGAGGTCGAGGAAATATGCACGCATAGAATGGCCTCTGGAATCTAGTTGGTGGTGTAGGGACATCCATTCGATAATATATATATTCTGAAGTCCACTCCTAGTCATGCCGTTATGCACCAAGAATGTTTAAACAAGAACTATGCAAATATTCTTGAATCCGACACCCCAAGGACGCCACTTAAGATTCACGACCTGGTTTATATAACGCTCACAAAGATGAAGTTCGCGTCTCTTGTATAGATGCAAATTTCATTGAATAAATTTGTAATGCCTAGCAATGCACAAATCATAAAGGTAACAGGTGGCAACAAAGCTTGAAATGAAAAATTCATTTATTAAAGAATAAGATTGAAAGCAGAAACAGCAATGGCAATTTAGAAAAGGGATCGTCAATTATTTATGTAGAAGCCAATGGAACTTTAAATATGCTGAAGATATAAAAGCGGTTCATATTTGGTAGAGGCACGATGTAATTGAAGACATGCAACTTCAGGAAGTAACAGTTGAATTGCCACCTGGCGTAGATGTGAAATCTATCACTTGGCTGGGCGGTATATTCTCCAAGACATTGATATGATCGCTCCAGTCGGGAGGGCAATTTTTAGCCAGTCTCACAGGCCCGCAAGTGCGATCTCCAGTTCTTAATGTTTGAGGCTTGATGGTTCGGGAGTTTCAGTGGCGAGTTAGATCCACCCTAGCTATGATATTTGTCCAAATTCGTGGGTCTCCTTTGGAGACAAATTTGGGTGGTTATCGATTATATCGAATATCTATCTTTGGATGCCTGGTCAATTAAATGCAGTGAATCCTTCAAACGAATGCCTAAGCCGATAAAACTTTCTTTTGATATTCAGTTGAAATCGAAGTCAAGTGTATTGAGAGTAGTAGGGATCGACGCCACTGCAAAAGGCAGAGAGAGCAGATATTGTGATCGTTGATATCGATTCCTCACTTTTGAGTACATGATTCTAATTTCAATGAGATAAGTATTGCATGGTTGAATAAAGTTCATGAATTGTTATGTAGTTATTAATTCATGCTATAACATTGAGATAATCAATCACGTATGCTTCTAGCAATGGTACTTATGTTCGAGATAATTGAGTTCCATGAACTATTAGTAATCTCTTCCTTGTACTTTCAAGACGGATCAAGAAGCATAAGAGACTGCATTCAAGAAGAGCTTGATGCATCCTATAGGTTAAAGAGTAGAGACACTGCTTACAGCCATAGGACTGAGTTGGTGGCTGAAAACATATCTTGAAAACCTATTAAGGTAGTCTTTGTGATCAGTTTCTTCGAAGAGGAGAATTTAACCTTCAGAGGGAGTTCTATGATTCGCTAAACATAAGTAAGGGTTGCAGTGTTGATGCTAAATCCTTGAAATACCTCTTCAGCAGTTGAGATCAGAATTGCTCAAGTCAGTCAACCTGGATTTAACATTGGTAGCTCCGCAAACCTATTCATAATAGAGTGATCTGGAATGAGGTTGAAGAGGACAGCCCTAAATCTCTACAGAGGTGTGCGTTGGAAACCATTTCTCTAAAAGCAAGTATTGCAGGCAATCTTCGACGATGAGGAGGTTAATACAAGTGCTTAAGATTCAGAGGGAGCCTACTGTATCTAAAGAAAAGAGATCTAAATTAGAACCTACTGGAAAGGAAGGGATATTCATGGGCTATAGTGAAACCTCAAAAGTTTACAGAATATACCCGATTTGAAACAAATTGAACTGAATAGAGATGTCATCCTTGAGGAAGACACTGCTTTACAAGGGCAAAGAGTTCTAATGATTCAGATTCTACTAAGGCCATAGAGGAGGATAGTGCTCCTGAGATTCAGAGGGCGTATTCTGAAGAAATCCTGAATGGGACCATTGAAGAAGTCTATCTAGAGCAACTTGAAGGTTTTGTGATACATGTAACTGACTCACATGTGTGCAGATTGAAGAAAGCGCTATATAGACTTAAACAGGCTCCCAGGGCCTAGTATGAAAGTATTGACAGCTATCTCTTAGGACTAGGATTCTCCAAGAATGATGCAGATCTCTATTTTAAGGTAATTAAAGGTGATATGCTAATAATAATTTTATATGTTGATGATTTGCTGATAATAGGAGAAGATCACCTTATTGCTCAAGGTAAAAAGGACCTGACTTCAGATATTGACGTGAAAGACTTTGGCATCTTACATTACTTTCTGGGGGTTAGAAGTCTGGCAGAAGTCAGATGGCATCATCCTAAAACAACGAAAGTACACTATTGATATTCTGAAGAGATTTGAGATGTTGGACTGTAGACCCATGTCTACACCTATGGAAACCAACTTGCACAAATTGAAAGAAGCAGCAGCAGAATCAAAATTTGCAGATTCTACTCTCTACAGACAGATAATTGGATCATTAATGTACTCGGTTAACACCAGACCGGATATTTGCTATGCAATGAATGCTTTAAACCAGTTCATGTGTGAACCAAAGGAAATTCACCTTGTTGCTGTGAAACACATATTGAGATACCTTCAAGGTACTATTGGATATGGTCTCAAACTAGACTTACATGGATACTCTGATTCAGATTGGGCTAGAAGTGTAACCGATCGGAAAAGCACATCAGGATGGTGCTTCAGTTTAGAATCAGCTATGATCTCTTGGACCTATAGGAAACAGTCATCAGTGGCACAAAGCTCAATAGAAGCTGAATATATTGCAGCCTCTATGGGGGCAAGAGAAGCAGTATGGCTTCGGAAATTGCTTGTGGGATTATTTGTTGAGCCCTCGAATCCTTATATTGTTCACGGTGATAATCAGAGTTGCATTAAGCCTTTTGCAAATCCAGTATCCCATGATAGATCTAAGAATATTAAGATTCCTCACCACTATGTAAGAGACATGGTAGAAAGGAATGTGATCCAGTTGGACTATATTAGTACAAATGATCAAACAACAGACATTCTCACCAAGCCTCTCTCCAGAGTTAAAGTTGAACATTTCAGGAAGAAACTTGGTATGGTTGAAATATAATTTGTTATTGAAATTGAGATTCAAATTGTTTATTTTGTACTAATGTATTTAAAAGATGTTTAATGTGTAAACTCTTTTGTCATGTGTGTGACTCCATGACTTTATGGGCCCTCTCTCCCCCTGTGTACATTATTGAAAGGTGACGATCTTTCTAATAATGAACACTTGTATTTGACATTGTAAAGTGACGACTCTACAATGATTAGTTGAACTATCATGGTAAGATATCATATGACTTGATATCTGTGGATATGTCATGATAGTATCTCTTGGACATTTTTTATAGATATCATGAGACTTGATTAAAATTGAAGATCATTATGATCCTTATGAGATAATCATGGTGGATAAATGTATTCGTGGATATGCCATGAATTCTATGGTAGACATCATGAGACTTGATGTCAGTGCACATACCATAGTGAAGATGTGTTATGAAGAATGTCATGTGACTTGACACTTTGAAAAGCATTTCATATCTTCTGATATCACGAGTTAGGTGATATCACTATGTACTTGATTGGAGTTATCTTCCCTAGCTAAGAGGGAGTGTTGAAGATATGTTATGAAGAATGTTATGTGACTTGATACTTTCAGAAGCATTTCATATCTTTTGATATCACGAGTTAGGTGATATTAGTATGTACTTGATTGGAGTTATCTTCCCTAGCTAAGAGGGAGTGTTGAAGATTGATAGCTATGGTCAGATATAATGATATTCAGATCGCACTTACATATTAAATTATGTTTGTTTAAATAAACTGAATACAGGCTAAGTGAGAGGACTAATCGTCGGTTGTTTTGACGAAGGGACTAACATGAAAGACACACCCCATGAGCAGACGTGTCTCCACTCTGTGGAGACCCGTCCGCTCGTAGGACATGTCGATCATATGACGTGTCTTATGAAGACGCGTCTCTCATGAGATACATTTCATGAATGCCGCGCCTCTTGACCTTGGGTTGTGCCCCTCCTCATCCATATTAATGTGCGATTGGATCCTCTAGTGCAGACATAGAAATTGTAAAATGTTCTGCTCTTAGGATTCAAATACAATTAAAGAAAGATAAAAGTCAAAGAATTTAATCATTCTCAACACCCATAGCCACGTGAGCAGTTGGAGTGATGAAAGAAGAGAAAAACTGAATCCTTGTGCGTTGTTAAAGTTACAAGGGACTCGAGCATGTGTGTGGGACCAGCGAATGAGATTTGGAGGTGACTTGACATGCTACGTGGGTCTGTGTTAAATACTGCCGCTCTTCCATAAGGAACTGCTTGCTTGAGGGCCCGATAGCTTAATATATGCAAAGGAACAAGGAACTGAGGTTGGCTGGGTGTTAACATTTCTCAGGTCAGAAAATATACCTGATAAAATGTGATTATTAATAAGGGAGTATTTATTATTTAATTTCAGAGATTGTGATGATTTCCTGAGTTAGTTCTGTAAGCAAATATTGTGAAGAAATATTTATATATTTCAGACATAGATCATTGAATGTAATGTCTATGTTCATCCCATGTATGTAATGAGTGATATCATTGTGGAAAAAAGAGATACAATATCATGTTAACGTTTTGAATTTGCAATGCTTTTATCTTATAAGACAAACTATGAAATGTGCTTTATAAAATTTGTATACAAATTTTGATCCCTCTGAAGGAAGTGCCACAGAAGCCTTCAAAATAGCTCACAAGACAATTGTTTGACAAAATGTTCCATCTGTCAAACTGAAAATAATCGAGCATAATCGCAAGTTAAACCTCGGATTGGGTTGGGACACTACAGTATTCAAATCCATAGAAATTTGATCTTTATAGTTAGTGGTTGTATATGAAACTGTCATAATAGAGACCATCCAAGGGACTCATCTGTTGTGCACATCAAACCTCATTTGTTGGTACTGTTACTTGTCTTGGTACCTCTTGGGGCCTATTATTTTGGATAACATAATTAAAAAACAATACTAGTCCAGGAATGACTCTCATAATAAACTTAAAAAGTAATTAAAACAATACTAGTCCAGGAATGACTGTCATAAAAAAAGTAAAAAGTATCAAAAACAATACTAGTCCAGGAATGCCTGTCATAATAAACTTAAAAATTGATAAGCAAAGATAAAATATTAGAAACATAAATAATAACATAAGTAAACTACTGCTAATCCTATTGCATCTGGTTCTAATACACCAATTGCTGATTTGGATGCTCTCAACGAAAAATAATATGACAATTGGTTCATGTGTTTGTTAAATTTCACTTAGACCTTTGAATGTTTTTCTTCTTTTCAACAGTAACATAAACCTATGTGATATGTCCTACACCTTGACTCTTTTAATAGTTTGAATTATCAATTATATATTGTGTTCTGATATTTTTGTTGTGCATATGTCATTGATATTATATTTAATTTTGTTTAATTTGTCTATTTTTTTGTACTGATGTACCCAAATTGTACCATTTTAAAGGTCAAAATAAAATGGTAAACTCACATATCCAAATCCAAACCCATGCCAGTACATTAGCTTATCGGTAATGTGCTTCCAACACTGATAAGCATAAATTCTAGTGCACGTTTATTTATATGTCATGGACTTATGTGACACTAATATCACTTGCCAAATATTATTGACTACTTTTATGCAACTGCACCTGTGTTCTCTTCATTATGCATACTCTAAACTTTGGAGCTGATGAACTACATCAGATAAGTGTTGTGTGTTCCTTTAATCTCATAATAGTTTAATTAAATCACTAAAGGTGATGTTGCAGGTTTGGCTTCAGGTTCAGATTTGGTGGTTCACCAATTTTTTTAACCTAGGTTCAGACTTACTATATATATAACCATAATTTGCTCAAGATTTACAAAATTAAATATAGAATCGAGGGCAGAACTAATAATTGATAATTCAATGCCAATGTCAAATCATAATATCAAAAAATAAATAAAAATGGTTGTACCATGGTAGAAATACTTGGAATAAAAAACTGACTCGAGAAGTCACAAGTATAAATGGAATTCAATTACTCGGGTTTTAATTGGAAAAACTCAAGGAATAAACATTGCCTTTCCATCTGCTTCAGCCAGATACTTTTTTTTTTTGTTTATAAAAACCAGAGTGCGTGTCATATTGCTTTTAACCAAGCTCCAAATCTTTCAAAAAAATCATTTTTAGGGTTTGAGATGTACAGCACAGGTATGTTTGAGATGTAACCAAGCAAAATGGCCATGCCAGGCCTGAACCTATGGTGTACCAAGGCTGGAATTATAAACTAACCTAGACCAGTCTGTGTTCATCCAGGGTTCCTAGCAAACCCAATAACATAGAGTTAAAGGAGGCATGTGTTCCTTTCAAAATATTCAAGGCTATTTTCAATGGGATGAGTGGTAATTTGTATATAATGGAATGCTTTCGATTATATATCAATCCCGTGAATGGAAAGTTTTATTCAGACCTTGTTTATTATATTTACTCCTTGAGAATTAAGTGTGTGTTTGGTAAATTTGATTTTCCCACTTCATTTCAGCATGTATTCCATGATTTTGTTTTACAGTTCATTTTAATTTGCTTTCCCTGATTTTTCCTTTTCACACAGCTATCAATATGAGGAATGTCATTATGAAAACTTAACTAGTTGCTACAAGGGCTTAGAGATCTTTCCATGTGAATTTGAACTTTGTTTCTCTATGATTTACAATGATTTTGATATTTTGAGAAATGTCCGTGACCATGATATTTGTGATATTGTTACCTTTATGTGTCATATCATAAGGGCAGAAGTTTTCTATTGTGGTGACTTTATCAAGCATCACTATTTTTTTGGTTGTGTTGTTTTGTGCCCAAGGAAGATAGGTAACAAAAAGTGGAACTTATTTTCAACTTTCTATCTAGAATTATTGATTGTGTGACTAATCTAACTCTTTAAAACTTAAATCTCTTTCCATCGTGCATTCTCATGTTGTTTGCTTATGTAAAATAAGAAATTGTACATGTTTCCAGGCAGGACATCATCAATTGCTGCTGCTCTTGGGGTATTAATTGTTTATCTAAGTTTTCCACTTGTATTTTGTATTTTTCAATGGGGATGGTAATGGTGACATGACAAATATGTGATTTTAGTATTTTAGTCATTCCAGGACGCTTATATTAAGTCATTCTTTCTTTCTCAATATGGGTTTTGCTTTTATTCTTCAATTTCACATGGAGACCTGACCACCACAATTTATGAATTTGACACTTAAGCATAGCCCCACAAATTGATAATCCTGTCATTGTTAATCTTCCATGGAAGAGCTCTTCCAATCAACTTGATATTTAATTTTCAAATGGTCACCTTGTATATTGGCTATCAATTACAATGTAAGTTTGTTAAGATCACAAATCTTTCTTGTACTTTGTCTATCTTTGAAGTTTGATATCAAGTTCTGTTCTATTTTCAGAACATTAGTTGTTACTTGTGCTAATGGTTCAAAAATTTATTGATCTACTACATAACCCTTTATAGACCCTGGTTAAGTGAAATGCATGATGAAGCTAAAATGGACATCGATCATAACTCAGATTGTATTCATTAAGGAAGTGTGACAGTTAGGTTATTATGGCATGGACCTTGCAATTGGATATTTGCACACTGCATTTGGTTTAGTCCAATCAATGCTAGTTATCAAATTGCATTCTAGTTCTTAATGTTTCTTTCATGCCAAATGCTATTTTAGCAGATTCTCAAACTGTCATCGAGTAGCGACAATCTGTTTCACCATAAAATAGTATCAATGTGTCAAGCTAAAGGTGCAATCTCATAAACACTACAATATGAAAACCAAAAACATTATGTGCATGGTAACAAGGTGTGTCATTCACATTGATTGAGAAGCACTTAACTTTGTGTTTTTAAAATCAATTCTCAGAAGGATATATCACAGGAATCATTTAGAAGAAATTTCATGTTTGTTATCTCATTTATTTAGTTTGTTTTGTCTTGATATCATATTTTTTTAGTAAATAGTTATCCAACATGTTTGTTATCTCGTTTATTTAATTTGTTCTCTCTTGATATCATATTTGTTTAGTAAATAGTTATCCAATCATGCAATGTCCTTCACTATGCTTGTTTTGGATCTTATGCATAGATTATGTTATCCATTTTCTAGTTCTTAGTGTGCTTACTGTGGACCATCTCTTTATGGATCTGTTTTAGCATCTGTTGTAATTGAGGAGTTTGGCCATGAAGAAGAATTTGGATCATTATGTATTAGTACATTCCAGAGATTTACTGCGGCAGATTCAATTACAGCATTGAATTCTTCCTATGTTTGTGATCAAGAGCCTGATCTAGTTGAAGCATATACAAGCTTCACATCAACATTTGTCCGATGCTGCCCTAAGGTTTTCTTCCAAACTTGTTAATTAATATGGTTTGTAATTTGTGACCTCTCTTTCGATAGTAATACAGGTGCATTTAACTAGATGCAAATAATTTATTTTCTAGCTTCATAAGAAATTTAAATAGAACGTTTTGCAACCCTGCAACTCATTGGCAGGAGGTGGTAGCAGCAGCTGAACCATTGATTGAAGCTTCTGTCCAAAAAGCAGCCACATGCTGCACTGCCATGCATCGTGGAGCATCTCTTTCAGCCATGTCATATATGTCTTGTAAGCATAGTTACATCATACATGTAGAATATGCATGTTATTGATTAAATGTTTGTGATGTAATGATTTAGTCTACTGACTATTACAGCAGTTAAAGAATTAACAATTGAGGAATTTCAGAAGAATGATAGTCTGTTCAACACTAGATTTATATATGCCAAGATTGTTCAAGGTTTGGTTTAAAATTGAATTCAAAATTATGTTAAAAATTTTAGGCGACTAATTGTTGTCAAGGGGACTTGAAGGCACATCAACATGTAAGGCACAGCCAGTTAAAGGGTTATAAAGCATCTCCCTGAGCTAGTACTTTTAAGTTGAATTATTTTGCCAGAACAAGAGATTAGAATACTATACTTCTAGTTATGTGGGGATAGAGTTTGAGATGTGTGCGTCTTGGGAAGAGATCCCAAATGACGTCTGACAATGGCTCCAAAACCCAACAGATGTGTACTTACTTTTAACTCTGACATAATTCTATGTTATGCTTCCTTCTGACTGGTTAAACTGGCTTATCATTGACTGAAAGGATTCCATGGAATATTTTTTTGAGAGTGAAATAAGGACATGAAATTTAGATAAATTTTAAATATGAAAGTCCTTGTATTGAAACAGCTTTCAAGCCCAAACTATGGACCCTAATGAGATGGGAAGCTGCACTTTTCTATAAGCTGATCAATCTAGTATACCCATCATATAAAATCACACAGGTGATGTGGCAACCTGATGAATGGTTCTGGGAAGAGGGCTACAGAGGAAAAGAAAACGAAAGAAAGACACATGAATTTACCAACAAGCGCCTTACCTTTCCTTTTCCTAGAATGCAGAAATCTTTAGAAAAACACTTTGCCGGTTGTTCATTACTGGTCAATCATAACTTCAGTTAAATATTAGTTAAAATTCATACTTTATAAATAAAATGATAAATAATAGTTCAGTATGTTTTGTGGGCATAAAAATATTTTAGAGTGGAATGCTTCAAAAATATTATAGAGAAGAATGCTTCTTCATGTGGAAAAAAATGAAAATTTGAGGGAAGAAAGCATTCCACATCAAATTATAAATGTCAATCCAATTTACCTTCTAATGATTCTATTCCACCACACCCAATTAGAGACATGAATTGATCTTACAAATATTTGTAAGAAAAAGTGATACATTTAAGAGTTGCTATATCAAATGACAAATCAAACACAGATTATATCTAATTGACCTGACTGAGAAAAAGGGGCTGGAAGCCATCTCCATAAAACATAAAAGTCCATTCCTCTGCCAGTCAACAAATTAGATCATCCTCTTCTTTATAGTCGGAACCAACGACACCTTGTTGAAAAAAATAAGGTACTCCTCATTTCCTTTTATCTTAAATGAAACTTGTTTGAACTGAATGTACATAATGAAATAGAGATGAAAGTGTATAGGGAATGACCTTGCATTGATTAGAGAGCTTTGATGGTGAGTAGAACCCACAAAATAGAATGGTTGATCTCAACCTTGAGCCCAGAAAAAATATTTTCCATTTCGTTTTCTCTCTCCACATCTTTATTTGTTTTACATGGTAGATGTGGAAAATTTTCCTCTTATCATCTATTCAAGTTTCCTAACATCTATAAGATCCCATTTTGCCATTTATTTCTGAGTAAAGTCACTGGAGTTAAATGAGATGATGTAATCATAGATGAAAAATCCACATGACACTTGTGAGTCAAAATGGCTCACAAGTTATTCACAATATCACTTGAGGGCAAGTTGTTGGCAAGTTTTAGTGAAATATTTGCAATAAATTGCGAAATGTGAAGAAGATCATAGCCACATGGGAATCGGACTACCAAAAACTCATTTTCCACTTTAAATCTATTATTTCAAGTATTTGAGCATGCATTGGGATGGTTCATGTGGTCTTGAAGGCATGACCAATAAATGGGTTATAAAGAATCTTCCCTAGATCCCCATAAGGGGCACTATCCCTCAATTGTATTGCGGGCTTTTCCCCCAAACCCCTACAAGGGGCATGGCCTTTTGACCTCAATGGGGACTGTTACCTCCAAAACCCCACCCTAGTTTTAAAAAACAAAAAATAAAAATTGCTTTGGCCCATGCTTTCCATAGATGAAATTTGAAAAATATTAATATGGATATATGATTTATAAGCATGACACTCTGATGTGAATTGAACTTGTTTTTTGTTCAATAAATGAAGGAAAAACTTCTTATCTTGCAACACCAACTCTAAAATTATAAAAAAGTGTTAATTTTCCCATCTCCCTCACCTCCTTCGATGGTGCTACCAAAATGCGGCTTACCCCCTCCAAAGAGGTCACCCCCCACATTTATGGTGTCCCAAAAATTCACAAGGCATGCATTCCCCTTAGAACTATAGTGGACACAATAGACTCTTTGACCTATAAGCTTGCCTCCTATCTTGCTAAAATTTTGTGCCCCCCTCATAGGAAAATCTAGTCCCTACATCAAGAATTCTATGCATTTCGTAGAATTCATCAAGAACAAAAAACTAGATGAAAATGACATCCCAGTTAGCTTTGATGTCTGACTTTTCACCAAGGTTCCTATTCCAAAATCCATTGAGATAAGTAAGCATAAGACTAATAATGAGATCACCTCCTTGGTTGAGTTATGTCTCATATCTAGTTTTACTTTTTTCACTTTCCAAGGTACATTATATGAGCAACCTGATGGAGTTGACATGGGATCCCCTTTGTTCCCTATCATGCCAAATCTTTGCTTGGAACACTTCGAAGACATCACTCTCCTCTCCTTTCTCCTCATACCAAAGTGGTGGAAACAATATGCAGATGACACTAACATTTATTTGCCCCATGGCCTTGAGAAACTTGAAGAATTTCACTCCCACTTAAACAATATAGTTCATTGTATCTCTTTTACCAAAAAACTAGAAATTAACAAGCAACTACCCTTTCTAAATGTTCCGCTCACTGTCGTGTCTTCTGTAAAGCCACCCACACTAAGCGTTACCTTCACTCCACCTCCCAGCCCTACCCTATGCAAAAAATTAGCATCCTCAAAATTCTTGTTCCAGAGCCTTTAAGATCTATGATATTAGTAGCCTCAACCAAGAGATTGTTCACCTTTCCTAGGTCTTCAAATGGAATGGATAAAAGTAAGCATATCTCAGGGGAATTCAAGCAAGCCAAATTGAGCTTGATTCCAAAAACTAGGAAAGGGTTCCCTTAGGACCTCCTTATTGCCTCCCTCGCCTACGTTGAAGGTCTCTCCAATAAAATATCCAAGATTCTGCTTAAAAATGGCTTTCAGTGCACCTTTAAGCCCATTTGCACTCTAAACCACCATTTCCCCTCTCCCAAAGACCCCATTGACCCCCTTCTTAGCTCAAGTGTCTACAAAGTAACTTCATGTGGCATACCTTATATTGGTGAGATTGGGTGTCTTTTTAGCACCAAGATTGTAATGTCCCTTTTCGGTCCATTCCAACATTCATGGAAAGTTCCAAGATTCTTCGAGAATGCCAACTTATCGGAAAGGAATTCTGACAGTGGCTGTGAGCTTGGGAAGTCTAGATAGGTCCAGCAGTACTTTCCAGAGCCAGTTTCAACATTTTGGGAGCTCTCCACATTTTCTTGGAGAAGTTTGTTATTTTTGTAAAGCACCAATTTTCATAAAGTTCGAGATCTTGAGAGCTTAAGAGTATTTTTGGCGTAGTCAGAATTTATTTTTGGTTTATTCTAGTATTTTCCACAGCTTGGTGGTTGTGCAGAAATATAATTATTTTAATTATAAAGTGACTTTTATAGTTCAAAAGTAAACTAAAATAGAAGTCACTTTATAAGGAGATAAAATATGATTTATTTAGAAAGTTATTAAATGGTTATAAAATGTAACTTCTAGAAAGTTCCCAAAAGGGGGTTATAAAAGGAGGTTGAAAGGAGTCATTTCCTAATTCTTGATATTTTTGGTATTTGCATTTTCTTAAAACTCAGTTGTGGAAGTTGAGCAGGTTTGTTCAGCAATTGCCCTAGGACAAAAATCCTAAGGTGAAGATTGGTTTCGGGGAAGGATTTCTCCCTAGCCAATGCAGAGGTGAATTCACACAGGATTCACAAAGGAGTTGAATGTTTGAAGTTTGTGCTGATCAGTGTTATATCTTTCCAGTTTCATATCTATTTGTAGGAGCGTGAAATGAAGAAATCTTTTATGATTTGCAAGCAAATAAGATTTTGAAGATATTTTATAAAAATAATTGTGATATTTTGAAGTGAAACATTTCATGAATTTTATTTGTGAAAGGGTCAAACCCTAGCTTTGAACAATCATAAAATATTCACATATTGCTGTCCTAAATCTGTCGTACCATTTATGGTATGGTTGGCAAGCAAATTGGCCATACCACTACACTAAGTAGAAGGCAGCCGTACCATATCTTTGGAGAGAGGTGATTGAGATTTAAGAAGGGGTATCAATGCCTTTATCCCAGTCTTTAGAGACTTTAAGCTGGCCGCCACCCTTAAGGTAAAGTTTTAGCAAGTATTAAAAGGGAAGTAAGAAGAGTTCGGTGATATTGTGGGGTTTTGTAAGGAAGTCATTTCTTACTTAGAGTGTGTGAAGACCTCCACTTTGGCAATTTGATTGTTGGCATCGATTTGGGAGATATAAGGAATTTATTACTGCTGTAACAGGTGTAATAGAGGGCAGAATATTTACACATACTAGTGTTGTTCAGACTTTAGGGCACAAATATTTACTACAGCTGTACCTGCATTCTCGAAAGTGTTTGTACTCAGACCAGCATCAGTTGTAGCCTTGTAAGCTATAGCTTAAAGGTTAGGAAATTAATTCTCATTTTTATATATGTATTTCTTCCTTTACATCAGCATACAGTGTGGTATCAGCCTTGAAATTATATTTATAGTTAAATCAGAAATATAGGCATCAGCAATTCAATAATATTCTCTAAGATTTGAGTGACCATTTAATTGTGAAATGGATGCATGACAACTGTTTGTCAAAATGCCTATGATATTAATAGTTAGTTACAGTTGTGTGTGTGTGTGTGTGTGTGCACTCCATGTTGGCCTTTTGCATTTGTTATCTCATATATTCTTGTGTGTTTGCATATATATATATAGTAGTAATTACATACTTGGTTTTATATAGGCATGCATACTTGCATATATATATTTAAATACCCATACATAATACATGGGTAGATAGATGCTCTTGCTTTTGTTGTGTAAACTTATTTAATCTGGATTCTTTTATTTTTGCATGCATTCTTTATTACATTCACACATATATATGTGTGTGTGTGTACATACCATAGAGTTAGATTCATGTATTCTAGTTAGTTTTTATCTTTAGGTAGGTTCCTTGGCTTTTTTTCCTTTTTGCATACTTACAATTAGATAATTGTATATAGTAGTAATTACATACTTGGTTTTATATAGGCATGCATACTTACATATATATATTTAAATACCCATACATAATACATGGGTAGTTAGATGCTCTTGTTTTTGTTGCGTATACTTATTTAGTCTGGATTCTTTTATTTTTGTACGCATTCTTTCTTACATTCACACATATATATGTGTGCGTGTGTACATACCATAGAGTTAGATTCATGTATTCTAGTTAGTTTTTATCTTTAGGCAGGTTGCTTTTCTTTTTTTTCTTTTTGCATACTTACAATTAGATATTTAAATATTTTTGGTTTAATTTATTCGCATGGGCATATAAATGTGTTTGTGTGTGTGTGTGTGTGCGCGCGCGCATATGTGGGTATACATACAATATTTTATTTGTTTTGCATGTAATTATTCGTATGCATATATATACAAGTGCCTTTATAGCATATTGTGTGTGTGTGTGTGTGTGTGCGCGCACTAGCTATACATACAATATTTTATATATACACAAGTACCTTTATACATAGACACATATTAACATATTATATTTACACTTATATAAGTGCATGCCCATTGTGATAAGGGTCTTTTTTGTTTTTGGTTTAATATATTAACTTTGATGTATATATATATATATATATATAGGTACATGCCCATAGTGATAAGGGTACTCATTACCTATTGTTATTTTTAGACCTTCTCAATGATTTATTTTCTTTTTCCCTATCTTGTTGTTTTGGGTTTTTGGTTTAATATATTTTTATTTATTTATTTTTTAGATTGGAGGAATCGAGTAGCCCCCCCTATAAACTGCAATGTGCTTGGTAAACTTTTTTCACGTGATTGGTGGTGTTGGTGTGACACGCCATTCGGTACCACGGGGATGGGGGGTAGACTGGACCTTGTGACATCTTGCTTGCAACAGGATGCTTTAGCCAATCGATCTAGGGCCCCCACCCCTCTTGTTTAATATATTAGCTTTGGTGCATATATACACATAGACACACACACACACATAGATGTATGCATGTATATATTTAGTGCATATATGGTTATGCATGCAATTATTTTGTTACGCATGTATATATTGAAAGTACATATATACAAGTTCCTTTATATATAGGCATATATTAACATAGTTATAGAAACATTTATATAGGTGTATGCCTATGGTAATATGGATATGCATATAAGAATTTTCTTTTACATATTGTTATATTATATTTTTGTGAGAAAAATGGGAAAAAATTATAGAAGCTAAATACAAATTTTTGCTCACATAATAATATTATGTTTCTATTCCACACCATTCACATTGAATAAGATATTACAAATATATAAGATGAGTTATTGAACTCCTAAAACAACTCCACTAATTTCTCACACTAAATCTAGATGGTTTGTTTAACCACCTTTATTTTCCCCCTCCTATTTTCTCTACTAAATCTTTACATGAGTTGTGTTAACAACTCACACACAATTTCAAACTCACAATAATATAATATCATATGCACATGATATTTTAATACTAACAAATCTATCACAAATGATGTAATAGTCCTAGTAAACCCATGTGAGGATTAATTCCTAACACCCATAATAATTATGTGAGTTATTACTACAATTTACTTTACCTCTAATACATATGAGCTTGTAGGTGGTAAGCCCTCTCTCCTCATATCACATTTGTCGAAGGAAATATATGAGAATCTTTTAGGAGGTTAAATTTTCTTTAGAAGAAGTTTTAGCTAGATTGGAAGTTACCATTTTAGAGGTTGCAATGGCTCAAGTTCTTCATTACTTCTCAGGATAAGAGTCTCCTACAGAAAGGAGTCTTAATAAGCTTTCCCTTGATTCATGGGGCTTAGCAAATTGATTCAAAGAATGAATCTAAAAAGGAAGCAAAATGGATAGCCCCACCCACAAGTTTCATGGAACTGAACATCGATGGTACATGAGTTGTTACTACAACTCACTTTACCTCTAATACATGCGAGCTTGTAGGTGGTAAGTCCTCTCTTATATCACATTTGTGGAAGGAAATATAGGAGAATATTTTAGGAGGTAAATTTTCTTTGGAAGAGGTTTTAGCTAGATTGGAAGTTGCCATTCAAGAGGTTGTAATGGCTCAAGTTCTTCATTACTTCTTGGGATAAGAGTGTCTTACAAAAATGGAATCTTATTAAGCTTTCCCTGATTCATGAGGCTTAGCAAATTGATTCGAAGAATGAATCTAAAATGGAAGCAAAATAGAACGCCCCACCCACAAGTTTCATGGAACTGAACATTGATGGTGCTTTGAAATTACCCCCTTATATTTTTTCCCAATTTTTGCACAACTTTAACAAATTCACTCGTCAGCGTTAGCAAAACCAAAACCAGCACTGGAAAGGTAACCCTACACCAAGAATGTACACCAAGATCCCAATGACGGGCGGGGTGTGAGCATATGGTGCCGGGGATCGTTAGCTTGTAAACTGAAAGCTAAGAAAGTACAATGCAACTCGACCACTTATTCAGCGGGAGTGATTTGACGACGCAACCGAACAGCAATATGAATGCTAGTACAAAAAGTAAAGGGGGGCCGGCAAGTACAATATGCAAAGACGACGAGGCCTGTCTCTTCCACCAATGGTGGGAATGATAGTGCTTAAACAAAAGTAAACAAGGCGGCGTGGCCAACCTCTTCCAATAAAAGTGGGAATACACTACGAAATTGCAGAATGTAACAAGAGCTGATTAGTACTACTGAAACAACTTTACAATTAGAATAAGTCCTGCAAGAAGCCAATGGTTAAGCTGTCCAAGAAGCTGCAATATTATTATTTGATCTCCAATCTTCAAAGACTCACCAAATATGAAAAACCACCCCAAAAACTCCAACTTCTGCAAACTGAAAACTACAACCAACAACTAAGAAACCCACTAGAATGCTCATAACTCACTCATAACTACACCAAATGACATGAAACAAGAAGCAATGGACCCCTCTAGAGATGGAAACCCAACTAGAATTGAGAAATAGCTGCAAATTGAAGATATTTATTTTTCTAAAGCCTTCCAAGACTTCCTAGGCAAAAGTGCGACCTAGAAAAGGGACGATCTGCAAGATAAAATCATATGCTCCACAATAAATTCCAAAAACTTGCACAAAGGGGCGCCCAAGGCCAAGGAACTAATATATCAACTACCCAAAACCAAACAAAATTCACCAAGAGAGTTATGAGTAAAAACCTACTTCAGCCACACCCAAACCAACAACCTATAAACTGACAAAACACATCAAAAGATATCAGAAAACTTCAAAAGACTCTATTACAGTAAGCTCAATCTGCTCTTCAATGTAAAGAACAACCTCTAACTTGGCTAGTTGCTATCTTTCAAGCAAGAAACCAAATCCAAGCTAGGAGGTATGCATTCCTCAAAGCAAAGCAATCACCATTTCGGCAAAATTTCATTATAATTTCTTCATAGATGCCCAAATGAGAGAGCAAGGCCTCTTATTTATATCTTTTTCTCTTCCAAATTCAAATCTTCTTTTCCCTCCAATTAGGGCGCCCACATGACATTCAAATCCAAATTCACCTTTTCACATTTGCATTTCATTTTATCTCCACCAAATCGTCCCCCATAAGAGAAATATTACTTTATTAAAAGTGCAAGTCAAACATAAGATAGGCGTCCAAGGTGATTAAGTGAAATATTTATATAATCAACTTATGTCTCCACTAGGCGTCCAATATAAGTGAAAACAAACATTATAATCACTTAAATATTTTCGCCTTAAGAAGTCCTCCATTATAATCAAATATCAAACTTGCCAAAATAATCACCACAAATGATGGAAACCAACTGAATATACTGCCCTACCAGAAATAGCCATAATACCAAGTTGCTGAAACAATGCCAAAAATAGCACGAAAGGCGTTGGAGACCAAACTGTTCAAACAGACCTGCCAGATATAGCTACTGAATTGAACTGCAGAAACCTTGCTAAAAATAGCACTTCTGAAAATAGAACTTACTAAAAATAGCATACTGTTAAAAATAGTAAGTTGTTCCAAACTGATTTTAACTACAATTCGAGCAGCTATCGTACTTACTAAAAATAGTAAGTCCGAAAAAGTTCTTCATTGCAGTTGTATGTCACACCACTGCGAAGCTCTCTGAAAACCCAAAAGGAATCCATAATCCGAACTGCAAAACTCCAACATGCAAGCCTTCAAATTCGCAAAAGAAACCTCTGTTAGAGTAATAAGTTATTTCACTTAATTAATTTAATCATATTGGTTAATTAATTAAGTCACTTATCACTTTAGTTTTACTTAAGCTAAACTTAGGCACATTAATAATTAATTATTTATTAATTATTATGTGTGCACACTAGGGTTTCCTTTTAGGGTTTGATCTCCTTTCTTAAGGATTGATCTCATTGTAATTATTCATTCTTTTAATGCAGTTTTTCTCTTGAGGCTTGCAGAGCATCTTTGTTATTCTGGAACATCTTTCTTTCTTTGTGACAGGTTATTGCTTGCAGGTGTTCACTAGGGTTTGTGAGGTTGGTTTATCAACTTCTACAACTTCCAAGCAGCTGGAAACCCTAATTCTGCCTCTAACTAGCCTACGGGCATCCCGGGATAAGCTATCAATCACTAGAAAATGTAGTGCTAAAAATGGGGACATTACATGCTTCAAGGGCAATCCTAGCCCTTTAGGTTCTAGTTGTGTTTTAAGGGACAATTTTGGTGCCATAACCCAAGCAGCCTCTAAGACATTGGTAACAAGAACTAATAATGAGGCTAAAGCCTAGGCTCTCATAATGGATTGCATTTGGAAAACGTTTGTGGAATCAAACATATTGTCATTGAAGGGGATTATATGGTCTTGCTCAATCCCATAGGAAGTGGGGGCTCACCAAGCTAGAAGTTGGGAACATCCTTAGACCTACTTGATGTCTTCGCGACAACTTGGACTCATTTTGGGCTGGCCATTGTTTTTGGGAAGCTAACAAAATGGCAAAAGTTTTGGCTAATTTTGGTATTGAACCACCAAAAAGCATGACTAGAGATGGTCTAAAAGAAATCTAGCAATTGGAATCCTTGGAGGGATCCCAAGCCTCATAATTTCCTACTATGTTTTCAAAAAGGAAGGGCAATTCAGTTCATGATTGAATAAAATCAAATAAAAGAGTCATCTTCTTGTGTATTTTGTTTTGTTTACAAAGATGGTTTGTGGGTAGCCGAGGGTTTCTAGATTGCTTTGAATCATTGGTAGACAAGTGAATCCCAATCCACCAATGTTTTAGTCTTTCTCCAATTTATTGAAATAGGTAAGGAACTCACAATCCTCAATTTACTTAACAAAAAATAATCATATTTCCCTCAACGCTACAAATCCTTATTATAACCACTTTTCATAAATCTGGAATTTTCTCTTTCTAATGAATTCAATATGGCTTCAATTAGAGACCTATATGAGATGAGTGACCTTATGCAAAAAATCTGCCCCTGATTTTTTTTTCAAAAAGTAGAATTGCGGGGTTAACTTAAAATGCCCATATCTTCGTTAATACTACTCCAAATCCTTAGCATGATCACTTTTTGGAAAGCCCATGAGGTTTTATTTCCTACAAATCCAAGATCTCTATAATTGGAGAGCTATGTGAGGTGCACAACCTTCTGCTATATAGGCAGCTTGCTTCGAAAGAAATCAACAAAACTATTTTCTCACTTTGTCCAGGTTGAAGATTTGATATCAGATGTTAAGAACATGCATATAGTAATAAAATACTTCCAAATCATATCCAAAATATTTAGAAATGGAATAAACCCTTGAGGTGGGGCAGCAATGTAGTTGAAAAAAATGTGAAAAAGTCATGAAAAATTGCCATTCAGCCCTTTCTGTGGTTTCTTCACTCAAAAATTGTGATTTTCAATAAAACTTGCCCATGTTTCTTCCCACATCTTTTCCAAATTTTTGCCCATTTTTAACCAAGTAAATTGTCAAAAATCTCATGTCACTTAATTTTTGATTTTCCCCTTTTTCCTTTTGTTTACTATGCAGCAATCGTTTTAGAAGCCCTAACCTTAATCTTCACCTGACTTTTCCCTTCAATCATGATTTTTGATTTTTTTTTATCTTTTGATTTGGTTTCTTGTTTCTAAGAACGATTTTTGCTGCTAATGGCAACACCATACAATTCACCTTATTGGAAGAAGCCACCCCACATTATATCTCGATATGAGATCCCAAACACATTCAATACTCCACATATCTTTTTCGTCTAAGCATCACAAAAAATAATATTGAACTAGCTATATCCCAATATTAGATCCCAAACACTTACAGTACTCTTCACATATCTTTCTTGTCTAAGAACCACAATATATAATATTCAACTACCTATAACTACCACTTTGCCACATGTAGGAAAATACTTTTTTCTAAACTACTAATCCCCATGTTGGCCTTCTCATTTCCACATATAATTAATTACACAAGTTGTCCACATGACCCATATAACTAATTAAATGATGTGTCACATTTGGCATCTTTGTCAACCTATAAACATTATAATATCATACCCCTATGTACATGAAAGACTGTTCACTTGTTGCAATGAACACAAAGGAACACGACATTGCTGAAAAGCTTGACAAAACCATCATTTCCAAAGATCGGCTTGAGGCGCAGAATGAATTATTAACATTCTCAAGTCAGCAATACCACTCTCTCCGACCACTAGCACCCTTATACTGCCAGATTGGAAACTCACTCTCTCTCTACATCACTCATTCTTACATGGCCATGCCCACCATATTGGTTGGAGATACATAGTGATTGCAGCTCTTCCTTCTCTAACATTATCAACACAACTAGTGTTCAATTACTTGAATGGAGGTATGGTATGTTTCACTTGCTTCTTGGTAAACCTAGCTATGTCAAACTAGTTTAGATTATGCTATGTTTAATATTATTTACAAGAAAGAATCTCACTACTAGTTGTTTAGCATTTCTTATTGCATCTAGCTTAGTCTTTCATTTCAATCATGTCAAGTGGATTAAGTGTTGTTTTATTGTTCATTGCAAACAGATTAAAAGCCTAATCTTAACCATTAGAGATACCATCCAGCAAATCGACCCAGTTTCTAGTGGTTTTGGTGAACCCTTTTTTTGTGGTTGTATGAGTCCGCTTTGGCTAATCACTAGCATACACCATCAGGGTTTTACCATCTGCAATTCACTTGAACATATAATGGGAAGACAAAGAAAACCATCCACGTAAGATGTCACCTCCCATGTCGCTAAAAGCTTGAGAGTCTATCAGTGACAGTTTTTACACTTTTTGGGAATGCTACTGGATGGGTTCAGCTAGCGTCAAATGCAATATCTGACATCTGTGCGATCTGAACTTTTACTCAACCATTGACTACTACTGAACGGGCACACCACTATTAGCCTGTGACGGATGTGGCATAGGCTGAAGTTGCCACATTTAAGTCTTTCTTCATTCCCCTGTATCCCTGCAGCTTTCTCTGACTTCTGAGAGGTCTAGACATCCTTAGACAATCTCCCTCAGAGGCACAGTGCACATTTTTGCATGTGAACCATTCATGTTCGTAATATTCCTATCTTTGATTCAGGGGCATTGCTGCTTCATTGAGGTGTTTTTAATGTTTAGGGGTTTTTATTTTGGATGTCTTTGCATCTTTCATATTTGATTGGTCAATTGGACCATTTCGGATCACAAATAAGAGAAGAAAAAATCAAACTATAGGTTTATTTATTTTCGTCTTTGTTGCATTGAGCAAAAGATGAGTCCATTTTTTTGCCGTAATCTTTTTATTATAAAACCTTGTATAACTTATTCATTGAAAACATGCATCTATGATTCTATACAGGTTGTAATGGTTCCAGTGGGTGCTGGTATTTTAGTTTAAAAACTCATTTAATCACACTTTGATTCTCACTGAAAAGTACCATTCCACTTTAACTAGCCAATTATGGGTTCTTGTCCAAAACATCTGCCTATGTTTTTAGTTAATTCAAATGCTTGTCTCTGATAAAAATACCCCACCTGATCTGTTGATGCCAATTTATGTAGAATCCCTACTCTGTATGCCTTTTCAAAATGTTTAACTCTTTGTCAATGCATTATTAACATTTCCATTTTAATTGTATACTAATTGTAATCTGTGAATTTGAAATATCATGGCAGGTTTTCTGGAGGTCAGTCTATCATCAATACTGGAATCACGATCTTGCATTCTCGAAGGTTCACTTAGTGATGTGGCACTGAGGATATGTTCACATGTTGGGGAGGGCATTATATCGGGTCTGCTATATGCTCTGCTAGGTGTTTCAGCAATGACAAGGGTAAATTGTTTGAGAAGTAAAAATCAAATGAGCAAATTAAATAATTGTGCATGTAAAAAACAGAGCTAGAAACAATATTTAGAAAATATGACAAACGTGAGTCTAAGCTGATTGCACTTGAAAATATAATTTTCTGTATGTAGCAATAATATCCACCTTTGCTAAATAACATGTTTCTATTTATTGCATTTTATATGAAGGAAAGATTTAATTAACTTTGAAAATATCAAAATAAATTTTGGTATGCCAATAGACCCACAACTGGTGGTTGTCAAACCTTTAGAGAAAAGAGACAGTGGTCATTTCCAAGTTTTGTTCTTGTGTTTCAATTAGTTTGAAAATTTGAAAATTTTGAAGATTCACTATCTATTCCCAAGAGAGTAGTGTAAATTGATGGTAAATGTAATTCATGTAAGAATGGGAGCATCACACAAAGTGCAGTAAGCCTCCCATCACAACCTTATCTGTTACTCGAACTAGTAGGCTTAGTATGTTTATCACAGTATTGTACAACTTTCATAAACTTTCACTGATAATGTTGTTTGTCTTTGTTGGTTCCCTGACTGGAGGATATTAGTCAATTTCCAGAAAGGGATATGTTTTTAGGGACCTATCTCTACCACTTTGAGCTATGGGCCTACCTTTTCTTGTATTTATATCTTTTGGTTGCCTCTTCTAATGAGAGCATACGAATGCAAGGACTAATACCCTATTTAGTAGTTGTTTCTCTAAATGGTTGATATTGGAAGGTTTTACTACTTGGGGTTGAATCTACAAAGACAGTCTGCTAGTGACACTGCTTGGACTGCTATGTTGTTCATGAATTAGAACAAGAGCATTTCTCTTAAATATGCATGACTATGTTACTGGAACATCCTCTTATCTGCCATCTCTTACTCAAATTTTTTTGGCAAACTAAATGGCCTGAATATCTTTGAAACATTTCCTAGCCATTACCTTTTCCACATCTTTTGTAGAAATATTTAACCAGCACAGGATTTAGAATGGTTGATTCTCTACAGTTCCCTACTACTAAAACCTTTTTGTTACAAGTGGGCGATATGTAAGTCCTAGAAACACTCAAAATACAGAACTAAAACCTAAAAGTTAACATTAAAGAAAAGAATGAAAATAAGTACCGACCTTATGCATGAATCACATTAAATTTACCTCTAAAATATGGAGCGTTCACCATCTTGGAGAAAGTTGGAGAGAATGCTTTCAAGCCTAAACTACTTTCATTCTTGAGGATATACTCAGCAGTCAATTATGAAAACTTCCATATACATGAGCCTCGTATATTGGATGAAGAAGAGGAGGGAGAACTTCTACCCTCCATTGAAAACTTGGTCTGGAATGCTCACAGAGAGTTGGAAGAGGATGTGGAAGAGGATATGTTTGAATATTAAAGAAACTAGAAGAGGACCACTAGAGTCTTGGCAGATTGATATTGAGGGATAGGTACAAGGAAAGCAAGATAGTACCTCAAGGTAGAAGGGGGAGGAATCTTCCCACATCTTCTAAACCATTAAGCATATATGCGGACCAAAGCCTCCTGAAAAGGGGAGATATGATCTATAAGGATCTAGAAAAACGGTTTACTCCATCAAATCAGGTATTCCTCAGAACTAGACCTAAGACAAAGAATGTTTTGGACAGTGACAGGCCTGCCTAAAAAACACAATGAGTGTTGCATTTATTGTTAGAGCAGTGCAACATGTGATAGCAGTAGTTGCAGTTATGTCATTGCGATTTCATAAGTGTCAAGGAAGTTGCATTTGTGGCATGGTGATATCATCTTGCTAGATGTGGTATTTATTCCCACTTGAAACATGAGGCAAAGTAGTGGCAAAAAGAATGATTTTTCACATTCATTGACTATTTGAAGTTCTTCAATACATGAAAGGGTATTTTCAATATAATATATCTAGAAGAAACATGAGTCCAAGAAGGAAGAGAGTAAGAGAGGAAGAGTCAGGAGTTCCAGCTGGTTGTAGGAGCAGAACTATTTAATGAAAAGAGAATTAGAGACTGTAATGGTAGGAAGATTATTGTATACACCTTATCGAGAGTTCTTTGTAAAAACTTTTGTAATGTAGAGCAAGTTGAGCATTTGCCAGTTCCAACTAGTTTTTCCCCGCACTAGGTTTTCTAGGGTAAACCTTTTGCAACACTTGTGGTTGATGTTTTTGTTGTTTTTTTGTTTCCATCTTGTTGATGCAACTGCAAGTATAATTTTGATTCCAACAACTTAGTAAACACTAATTCTAAAGACATTTTTCAATCTAAATTTCTATCAATTTCAAGTATAACTCTAGTATAGTATAGTGTTTTAATTTGTTTCTTACAAGACACAAGATGGAACATTGTGTACGGTAGAACTGTTTTTCAAATTGTGAGGAAAAACTCCCTAAGACCTAGATAAACATAAAACTAACCCTAGACTGGATCTATAGACAAAAATTTATAGGTATGCACACTATACAAGATTTTACTAAGAGGGTTTGCATAAATGCAAAATACTCAGTGCCTATATTTTTGCTCCAAATGCATGCACTGGACTGTTAACAATCAAGCCTTGCATACAATATTTTCAAATATTGAAGGAAATAAACTACTAAAAACAAATAAATACAACTTCATACTAGCTAATTCAATGATCAGTATTTTTCTGCAAATAAGATCTTAAAGTAATAACAACAAATGATTTCATGAAGTAAACAACTAAACTGCATTCAAAGCTACAAGTCAAATCTACGGTTGTGGTCAATACAAAGCTTGACTCATTACAATCTCCTTTCGATATACTTGATGAAATTACAGACATAAGTTTCACATTAACTGCAGTTGAATAACAAAATCTGCAGCATAAGCAATTATCATTGAGAATAACTTGTGCCCAAGGCACTTATTTATAGGTTACAATAAACTACTTTTAGGGATTTAAGAATAATAAAATATCTGAAGAAGATTTGCTTTAAAGAAATCCTAAGAGCTTCAAAAAAATTAGAAAGAAAGGAACTTAAAGCAAACCTAATCCTAAAAGGCTAAAACAACTAATAAAATACAACCAACTAATGTGGCCTAAAAATGTGCACTTATCCACTGCTCAAAATAAAACATAAAAAATAGCCACAATAGATATGGTTGCTACTTGATATAGCAGCTTGCACATAAGTGGCCTCCATGATTCTAGAACAAACCTTAAGTATGAAAACTATGTATCACCTAGATCTTCTGAAGAACACCAAAACCTTGACCACCATGTATATCACTAATTTCACCAAACTAACTTGGTGACTTGAAACTGAAACCCCAACCTTCTGATGCTTTGAATCTGAAAAGTCTTCTTTCCAATGATTCTGCATCAATCCCCAACTCAAATCTGAAAGCATTCACCATATGATGGATCTTTGATATTTGAAATTGTAGCAGACCAGAAGAAGGATGTTTGAAGATGTTGGCATCCAAACCCTAGAAAATTGGCCCCTTAGATGAGAAAATTCAGTCTAAGAATGTTAGCAACAGTGAAAAGATAAGAAAAGGAGGAGAATCTGAAAAAAAAGAAGATTTGGCTTTTATCTCTTTCCCCAAAGACTCTGGAATCTGCAGTTGAAAATCTTTAGAAAGATGCATAAAACTCCCTCTGATTATGTAATATCCCGCCCCTAATGGAACAATTTCTATTGTGATTTTGCTCGATTAATTTTCAGTTTGACACATGGGACATTTTGTCAAACATCATGTATGCTATTGGACTGAGTTTTCAATGAGTTTTCAGATTGCAAGTAACAGGTAACAGCAGTATCAAATAGATCACTTCATATGTTGCATTTTAGAACATCATTTAATACATTGAAAGTGCTCACAGCCATTACATTTCTGAGTATGATTAACAGCAGCATATACGAACATGAATGCAGATTGAAGTTGATTCTAAGCGTAGTTTAATCAATGATGACTGTGGCAGTCATATGCATGATTTCTGAGCATTATCAGGAAAGAGAACCTTCAGAAATAAATATTAGTTTGCATCATAAATACCAGCTCTAGAAGCTGCTAGCAATGTCACGGCTGGCAAGGAATTTTTATTTGCAGAAATTAATTGTCTAAAACTGTAGCAGAAAAATGCCTCTTTAGAATCACGTCCAGCTTGCCACATTAGCCAGCATGACATCCACGGCCTCCTAAGACAGCCCCTGTCCCAAGGAATGGACACATGCCTTCACTATGAATTAGTGTAGGTTCAACGCTCAATGCCTAGCAGGAGATAATCCTCCAAACTCCATGCCTAGTGGAAGTATAAATGCACAAACCCAGAAATAGATCATGCCACGTCCAACCTTAAAACCCTCTGAGTATGGCGTCCAAGTATATGCAACAATTAAATTGTCAAAACCCTTCCCTGGCAAACACTTGATAATTTCTTGGAAAACTCTGTAATTTCCTTACTTTGTCAATAATGAATTAAACTCACATTTCCTAATTAAATCTTCAAACCCTTATTTTGAATCCTTTCCTGTAAATCGATGAAGCACAAGCACAATCCTTGAAATGGAGTTGTCTGCAAGTTGGCTTGGGAGATCTTTCACTTCTGTACCAAGTTGTTCTTCCTAAGACATTTCGTTCTAAAAAACTACGGCTTTCAACCAGAAACCCTTGCTGAAGCTCTTCACTTAATTTCTCCCAAACAAGAATAATAATCATAAATAAATAAAATGAGCTTCAAATGCCCATTTATAATTCTCAACTTCACCTCAAATTCATATTTAAATTTCATTTCATTCAATTTACTTTTTAATTTTGGTGCACAACTTTATAAATAAAGTATACTTTAAAAGTCACTTACATCTCCCCTTTTAAACACTTTAACTTATATTATAAAGTATACTTTAAAATCACTTATATCCCCTTTATAATAAAATCCCTTTTTTAAATATTTTAATAATGCATAAAGTTAAATTATTTAATTTAACTTTATTATTTGACGTTATTAATATTAAATGTATAGGACCAATATTAACCAATATAACTCTAGGATATAATTATGCCACTATGCCAAATATAGAAACTCTACCAGCTAACCATACTAGTGACTTACTATAAATAGTAAGTATGGGTCAAAGTGTCCAGAATGGCCTCTGGAAGGCACACCACAAATAAACTGGGACACTGAGCTGAAGAGTACTGAAATAAGCACCAAAAAGACTTGTTGAAGAACCAAATATCACCCTCGAAGGGGTCCCCTAAACACCCTGTTAGCCTATGGGGATTAGTTGGTAGACTAACCACTACGTTTGACCACTGCCTAGGAAAATGGGACATTATAGATTATCCTTCACCACTATTGCTACAATGGCATTGAAAATCAAGAAGAAGATAACCTTTGGTTTGACTGCAAAAACAAAGTCTAAATTATTTTGGAGCTTATTTGATGAATTGCATGCCTTTATATGTCTTGGATTTCCTCTTCCATGCTTTAACCCAGCTTTTTGCCTTTAGACTGATTGGGTATAGTAAATGGTGCCCTTTCTTTTCAAAATCCTCCGCTCACTCTTAAGGTTAGGCAGAGCTTTAACATATTTTAGCCAACTAAGGTTTTAGGCAGAAAAATGTTGTCTTGACCAATGGTAATGTGCACTCCAATCTGATTTAATGGTTCATTCACCTCTGGCACGTGCTAGCAGCCATTTAAACTTAGGGTCTATCACAGAAAAAGGTGTTCTCAGGCCTGGTTTTCTTCACTTTTTAGAGCTGGGTGGAGTCAACTAACCTTTTAGCCACTTTTTCTGAGCTTGGTATGGAAAAACGATGACCAAACTCTGTAAAATGTGTGCCTCATTGCAGCTTAAGTATATCCTCCAAACATAGGTGCAGATCACTTAAAACTTTACCATATTTTATGATGTTTGGGAAGATAAAATAGATGGCAGAGCCATGGAAAATGTTCATCTGTTTTAGGTCTTCTAGTCCCTGGCGGAGTTCACATAACTATTTGCCAGCTTCTCATCATGACTGGCTGAAGATTCATAAGGGTTTAGCCCACCAAAAAGTAAGCTCTTCTCTAATTTTCCTCTCATTTATGAGCTGGAAGAAAAACACCAATGTATCTGCCCCGTTTAATGCCCTTTAAGTGGAAGAAACAAGTGGCAAAGCCACTCAAAAGATGCATCTTGTTTGCTGTTCTGCCCTCTTTGTTGATTGGGTGGAAATCACTCATGCATCTACCACTTTTTTCAATGAATTGTGTAGAATTACCTTTCTTAACCCGCTTTCATCTGCAACCTACTGAAAGTCAGTCTTTTATCCTTAACCAAGGCACTGTTTCATGCTCTCTTTGCCATGTTTAAAAACCCTTGGCAAAGTGTGTATGTGACAAAGCCAACTTAGGTGCATGCCTGCTCCACATTAGCCTATTTTCTTGACCTTTGGTGGAAGACGCTTGTGATTTTGCCGTTTTGCTAATTTTGACAGAGAAAGTCTGTTTTGGCCAACCAAAATGTTCGCTAAGCGTTTCATGTCACTTTTGATGATTTAAGAGGAATTTTTGGTATAGATTGCTCATCAAATTACCACTATCCCTTATTGTTTTATTCCTTCTTTTGTCCCATAATTTCATTTGTAAAGCTCTTCCTTCTCTGTAATGTCCCTTCCAGGTGCTGTAAAGTTTTTTGCGATTGAATCAGTTTGATAGATGTCCCATTTTATCAAACTTATTTCTCTCCTTGACAAATACTGGGATGGTATATGAATAGAGAGCATAAACTGATTCTAAAATCAACTTCTATATCAATTTTCAACTTGCATGACTGTCATATAATGTGAGAATAACAGAATTTATACTACAGCCTTAAACTAAAATGTTCTGTGCATTACAAAGTCTGATTTGTACATAGAAAGTGCTCAGATTGAGCAACTGCACCATAAAGGACTCAGACTATGACAGATATCACATTAAAAGTGTAGGACCATTCACGAAATAACTGATATTCTTATACAGACGCTCAGATTGAATGACAGCAATATTTTAGCCTCAGAATAGAGCAGATTTCACTATTATAGCAAATGACCTTTCATGTAGAACAATGCAAAATCAAATATAACCCAACTTGGAAAAGTATGCTTGCCTTGGTCTGAAAGATTTCGAGCTTGCTCAGAAATGGATCAGAATGATAGAACAGTGGCACATCTAATGTCTGATACATATAACAGTTGCTGTAGATGAAGATTTCGAGGAATTATGAAGAGGTACAGGTCTGAAGTTGATCGCAGCAGACAGAGAATGTATTCTTGTTGAAGATAGATAGCTTCGGTCAGATATAAATGATGATTGCATTCATGCATCATCATCATTTATATCGAAATCTCCAAATCCCAAGTATAAATTTTCGATCTGCAATGAAGAAATTTAAAAGACATATATTCAGATCGATCTAAATCAAATTACATATATACAGATTATGTTTGATTACTTTTAGTCTAATCTTCAGTTGTTATGATTTAATGAAGAGACACGTATTTGAGACACGTCTGCTCATGAGGCGCGTCTCTCTCATGAAGACGTGTCTCTCATGAGGCGCGTCCTCGCGTCCTCCTTAGATGCAATTACCTTTCTCATGGGACGTGACTGCTTGTTTGGGACATGCCTCCCTATTCGTATTTATGAGAGATCAGATCCTCAAGAAGAGTAATCGAAATCAATAAATAACTCTGCTCTTGAGGATCAAAAATATACAATAGAAATTCAGACTTAGTATACATATATTCTTTCAGACTCACTTTGATAACATCATCAGTTTTGGAATTTTATAATCTGATAGGTTTGATCAAATTCAACATGGTATCAGAGCGTAGGTCATCGGTTCGAGTCCCTCGAGCCCTCGACCCTTCATCCATGTAAGCTCGACTTATTGACGTGGTACGTAGTGGGTACGAACCCCACATGGTATGTGGTTGTATCCCGTGTGGGAGGTGTTGGCGTAGCAACTATATCGACAATGAGATCCCTCTCCGCCACTAGTACGTGCTTTTGGTGTGACAGCAAAATCCATCATGGTATCAGAGCCAGGTTAAGGAAGATCTGATTAAATTCAAGACATTAGATTATTTTAAAATCATATTCTCTTGAAATCGCCAATACATGACATTCTTCATAACTTTTTTTTGGACTTAGTCTTACCACGTTGTGTAGAGGACGTAGTATATCTGGCCGGATACTCGAGAGCCATTACACGAAGAACTGGTGAGCGATCACACAGCGAACCGGCCGAGCTCAGGCTCTGGCCGTCACTTATTTCCAGGTGCTAGGTTGCAAGCGGACATATTTATATGTTGATATTATTATTGGACTCTTGTTTGGTTACATACTTCTCCTTGTCTATGCGGAATGATTCTCATATGCCGTTTGGGAAAGAAGTGTGGTTTGAATTATCGGGTTTAATTATACATTACCTGGAACTCTTTATATTTGCACTAGTGATTACTTGGACGGAATGAATGTAATATCATTGGTGTATCATACCGTTGTTGGAAGAAATTGAGATTTGTCGAGTTGTTTCAATCCTTCAGAGGCTTTGTGGTGTGAGTATTATGCGAGAGTTCACGGAGGTGTCGTATTTCTATTTCAAGGAATCATGAATGACACTACCGCACAAATATTCATCTTCTCACTTCATTCACTCTGGCACCGTTAAGTGATCAAGAACATTTGTTGTCAACATTTGCAAGACAACCAACAATGGCCTTACATTATTCACAATCTCTGCAATCATATCTCTGGCGTCGTGTAATATCGGGCATATGTAATGCCGCTATGATCATGGGTGTTTGGACATTGCTCGGTATGGGATTATTTGTCGACTACGGTTATGTTTGAATGCATCACTGAAGGGTCTCGAAGTCATACTTCCCCGCAACGATAAATTAAAACCTACAGTTGTGTATGAGACAAGAAGTCTACAATTGCATCTGAGTTTGCTATACTAATAGATGGAATTGTAAGGTGTTTTCGGAATGGAGTATTAATATGTCTCAATTGTTCATAGGTAATAAGTTTGCTTCGGAGACTCACAGCTGGTTGTATTATGGAATTTATGAGCAGAAGTCTATGGCTGTTAAGATGATGTAGCAATCAAATGAGGATGATGTTGTTACAAGTTCTCTCGAGAAACAATACTCAACTGAGGTCTTGTTTGTTTCAATTACACCATCCAAACATCATAGAGCTTTGTGCAGCATGCAAAAGGGCTCTTGTGTTCTGCATCATCTCTGAATATTTGCCTAGAGGTTCGTTGAGAGCATAAGCAGAAGCCACACTCACTTCCACTGAAACTAAGTTTGAGGATGGCCCTTGATATTGCTCAAGGAATGCAATATCTTCACTCTCAAGGCATTATCCACAGGGATTTGAAGTCAGAGAATCTTCTTTTAGGGGATGGCATGTGTGTCAAAGTTGCAGGATTTGGTGTATCATGTCTAGAATCTCTATGTCAAAGGAAAACGACCTGGAGGGTGGAGCAAATATAAGGTAGAGTTGTGACCTTTCTTGAAAGAGATTGCAAGACAAGAGCCCAACTACATCTGGAAAATTAACCGACATAAAGAGATAAGTATTTTATGTCCTTATACTCATGAATTTTTATGTAGTCATTAATTCATAATATAACATTGGACAAGTGAATCTTGTATGCTTCTAGCACTTGTATTTCTCTTCGGAATAGTTAAGTCATATGAACTATTAAGGAATCTCTTCTTAATGTGCATTAGGATGGATCAACAAATTGCTTTCAAAAGAAGAAGATAATGGAGACACTGCTTGCAACCATGGGACTGAATGAATGGCTGAAGACATCTCTTCAAAAGGAAAGAATTAACCTTCAGAGGGAATTCTATGATTCACTGAGAACAAGTAAGGGTTGTAGTGTTGATGCTAAATCCTTGAAGTACCTCATCAGTAGTTGAGATCAAAATTGCTCAAGTCAGTCAACCTGAATTTAGCATTGGCAACCTTAGACGATGAGGTCAGGAGATTGATGCGAGTGCTTGAAGATTCAGAGGGAGTCTATTGTACCTAAAGAAAAGAGAGCTAAATTGGAACCTACTGGAAAGAAAGGGATATTCGTGGGCTATAGTGAAACCTCAAAAGCCAACAAAATATACATGTCCAGACATAAACTAATTGAACTAAGTAGAGATGCCATATTTGAGGAAGACATTGCTTTCAAAAGGGCAAAGTGTTCAAATGAGATAGAAATTCAAGATTCTCCTAAAGTATTGGAGGAGGATCCTGCTCTTGAGATTCAGAGGGAGTATCTTGAAGAAATGACAAATGAGAACCAACTAGTGTTACGAAAGCTCTCAAACATAAAGTGTGGAAAGATGCGATAACGAAAGAGTATCAGTCCATTTTGAAAAATGATGTATGAGATATAGTACCTAGACCAAAACAGAAATCTGTTGTCTCTTCCAAATGGCTCTTCAAAATCAAACATGTTGCTGATGGCAGTATAGAGAAACACAAGGCACGTTTTGTGGCCAGAGGTTTCTCACAAAAGGAAGGTATTGATTATGAAGAGACATTTGCACCTGTTGCACGATACACCTCTGTGAGAGCAGTAATAGCTATTGCAATAGCTAAAGGCTGGAAGATCCATCAAATGGATGTGAAAACTGCCTTCTTGAATGGGACCATTGAAGAAGAAGTCTATCTAGAGCAACCTGAAGGTTTTGTGATACATAAAACTAACTCACATGTATGCAGATTGAAGAAAACTCTATATGGACTTAAACAGGCTCCCAGGGTCTGGTATGAAAGAATTGACAGCTATCTCTTGGGACTAGGATTTTCCAAAAATGATGTAGATCCAAATCTCTATTTTAAGGTAATTAAAGGTGATATGCTAATAATAATTTTATATGTTGATGACTTGCTAATGACAGGAGAAGATCACCTTATTGCTCAAGGTAAAAAAGATCTAACGTCATAATTTGACATGAAAGACTTGGGCATTTTACATTACTTTCAAGGGTTAGAAGTCTGGCAGAAATCAGATGGCATCATCCTAAATCAAGGAAAGTACACTATTGATATTCTAAAGAGATTTGGGATGTTGGACTGTAAACCCATGTCTACACCTATGGAAACCAACTTACACAAATTGAAAGAAGCAGCAGCAAAATCAAAATTTGCAGATCCTACTCTCTATGGACAGATGATTGGATCATTAATGTACTTGGTTAACACCAAACCTGATATTTGCTATGTAGTGAATGCCCTAAGCCAGTTCATGTGTGAACCAAAGGAAATTCACCTTGTTGCTGTGAAACACCTATTGAGATACCTTCAAGGTACTATTGGATAGGGTCTCAAATACATAAATGTCCAACTAGACTTACATGGATACTCTGATTCAGATTGGGCTAGAAGTGTAACCGATCGGAAAACCACATCAGGATGGTGCTTCAGTTTAGGATCGGCTATGATCTCTTGGATCAGCAGGAAACAATTTTCAGTGGCACAAAACTCAACAGAGTTGAATATATTGCAGCCTCTATGGGGGCAAAAGAAGCAGTATGGCTCCGGAAATTGCTTGTGGGATTATTTGGTGAGCCCCTGAATCCCTCTATTATCCACTATGATAATCAGAGTTGCATTAAGCTTTCAGTAAATCCAATATTCCATGATAGATCTAAGCATATTGAGATTCCTTACCACTATGTAAGAGACATGGTAGAAAGGAATGTGATCCAGTTGGAGTATATTAGTACAAATGATCAAACAACAGACATTCTCACCAAGCCTCTCTCCAGAGTTAAAGTTGAACACTTCAGGAAGAAACTTGGTATGGTTGAAATGTAATTTGTTATTGAGATTGAGATTCAAATTGTTTATTTTGTACTAATATATGTAAAAGATGTTTAATGTGTAAACTCTTTTGTCATGTGTGTGACGCCATGACTTTATGTGCCCTCTCTCCCCTTGTGTACATTATTGAAAGGTGACGATCTTTCTAATAATGAACACTTGTATTTAACATTGTAAAGTGACGACTCTACAATGATTAGTTGAACTATCATGATAGATATCATGTGACTTGATATCTATGGATATGTCATGATAGTATCTCTTGGACATTTTTGATAGATATCATGAGACTTGATATCAATTGAAGATCATTATGATCCTTATGAGATAATCATGGTGGATAAATGTATCTGTGGATATGCCATGAATTCTATGGTAGACATCATGAGACTTGATGTCAGTGCACATACCATAGTGGAGATGTGTTATGAAGAATGTCATGTGACTTGACACTTTCAGAAGCATTTCATATCTTCTGATATCACGAGTTAGGTGATATCACTATATACTTGTTTGGAGTTTATCTTCCCTAGCTAAGAGGGAGTGTTGAAGATAGATAGCTTCGGTCAGATATAAATGATGATTGCATTCATGCATCATCATCATTTATATCGAAATCTCCAAATCCCAAGTATAAGTTTTCGATCTGCAATGAAGAAATATAAAAGACATATATTCAAATCGATCTAAATCAAATTACATATATACAGATTATGTTTGATTACTTTTAGTCTAATCTTCGGTTGTTACGATTTAATGAAGAGACACGTATTTGAGACACGTCCCATGAGCGAACTTGTCTCCACCTTGTGGAGACACATCCGCTCATGAGGCACGTCTCTCTCATGAAGACGTGTCTCTCATGAGGTGTGTCCTCCTTAGACGCAATTACCTTTCTCATGGGACGTGACTACTTGTTTGGGACATGCCTCCCTATTCGTATTTATGAGAGATCAGATCCTCAAGAAGAGTAATCGAAATCAATAAATAAATCTGCTCTTGAGGATCGAAAATATACAATAGAAATTTAGACTTAGTATACATATATTCTTTCAGACTCACTTTGATAACTTCATCAGTTTTGGAATTTTATAATCTGATAGGTTTGATCAAATTCAGCAATTTTGAACACTTGAAAGTTCACGCCTAGGTTGGATGTCCATAGTCGACCCTCATTATAACAGTATACACTCACAAATTCTGCACTCAGGGATTTAGGAAGAGTTCACGCCAAATCTGGAAATGATATCACACTGTGTTCTGCTCATGACTTCCCTGAGAGATTATATGCCCAGCAATCAGTACCCAACAACCTCAGCTGATAGAATGTGGGTAAACTGAAACCCACGACCTTCTGCAAGAGTCACGCTTTGCCTTGGGATCCTCACGGCTCTCCTAGAGGTCACGTCCCTTTTTCAAAAGGGTGTTGTTCAATATCTGAAACCTCAAAAGGCTCACACGCCTTATTCAAACCCGTGCATTACTGTAAACTCAGAACAACTTTAGGTTTTGGCGACTAACTATCTATAGATACACAAAACCCTTGTACACCAATACTCAGCCAGATAAATACAATATGCAAGAAAGCTCAAGAGGATTATGCCTCAATCTCCAAATGCAATGATAAACATTTGACAAACACATAACTGAATGGATATCACAAACTGAAGGATAATCATTATCTCCAATTTTTATCTTCACACAGTAGAATAATAACTTTGGTTCTTGCAATAATAATCTCAGCATAAATATGAATATTATTTAGAAACCCTCAAATAGAAACTTAAGAATATTTGCTTCTCAAACAAGCAGATTTCAATCTTTAATCTTCAAATTTATCTGCGAAGGAGATTCATAAATTTTCCTTAACATTCAAGTGTGAATCCTAGATGAATCCGCCAACACCAACTAGGGAGGAATCTTTCAACACCGAATCTGGAACCCATAGGAAAACCACCTAGGGTTTCAAACTCCAAAGAGCTCCTACAAACTTCAAACCCTAAATAAAATAATAATCCAGAATATTGAGGGAATGAGCTCTCATGTCCATTTATAGCACCCTTTTGCCTTTTTAGGGTTTTCCCGCCAAAAATCACTTAACACATAATTATAAAGTGACTTTATTAATTTATCATTAAAATATCCCTAATGTCACTTTATAACCTTTTTAATTAATATTACTTTTATAATTTGCACTTTTTGCCAGGCAACATTAATTAATTAAATTAATTATTATTCATTAAGCGAGCAGGGAAACAGGGACATTACATTCTCTAATTTGTCCCATCATTCCTTGCTCCATAATAGTTTCTTGATACTTCATCATCGCTTACTCCTTATCGGGTTTGAGGCAATCATCTTCACCCTGCAAAAGTCATTAGTTGAAGTACATAGATCCGAATAGGATGACCATGCAAACTGACCAAGGGAGATGATATTTGTTTGGATTGACACAAGGACTAAGGATCAATTTATGAGAAAATGACAAAAAGAGTACAAAACTTGAGTTTTGTATGGGTACAATAATTGTCTTTCTAGGGGCCATGGCACATATCTAGGTCATGAGAGATCTTCAAAATCTCTATAAAAGAATTGATTATTGTCTTATCAATAGAGTCAAACCTATTTTCTAGAAGCACCTAAATAGACAACTAACCTAAAACGATTCAATAATCAAACACATTATGCAAAAGGGAAAAACATTACAACATCACAAACACTAAAAAAGGCAACACGTACGTATCTGTGGATTAAAGGAAACAAACTTCATAAGGAAGTCCATTGTGTCTTTTACTAAAGACCTGCTCTTGAGGTGTTGTAAGAAAATGTTTAGAACTGGCAACAAATCTTCCATGGCCAAATTTAATCCATTGTGTTGATTTGAAACAGCATTGTCCCCAAAAAAGAGATTGCCCTTAATCCAACTATGCTATGTCACTGATTTTTGGAAGAGAACTATCAAACTCTAGTGGTGAACTACTCATCTATAGTGAAGGTACCGACTGAAGCTGAGGTCCCCCATTTTGAATGCTCACATGAACTACTAAACTCAAAGTTGCAACCGCTTCTTCAACTTTGTCTTGTGTAGGTTCTTCAAACAAATCTTAGAATGTAGAGATTATTTCATTTTATGCTTCTTCATCCATGGCAAAGTCATCGTCCTTTTGCTTAGTGGAAATGATTGACTCATAATTTTTCTCTATGGGGTGCTTGGGAGACTCTATCTGTGATATAACAAGTTTAAATTAAAGATTTAAACTAAATAGTTATATAATATTATATGTTTGGAGCAATAAGGATAAGCAGCAATTAAAGGATACAATTAATTATCATATGGACGATTTATTTTGAAGAGCAGCGATTATGTAAGAAGGATCATCTATTATCACTCATTTACAAGTGATCATGTTTCTCTTAGCATAAACTAAAGAATACAAAGCAGCAGTTATAAGATGCAATTAATTTACAAGTGGCAGCAATCAGTAGTAATTAAAAGATGGCAGGGCGACTACATATGGCAGTGATCAGTAGTAAATGGTCATTAACAGCGTGGAAATTAACCATTAATAGCAGCAATGAAATAGTTGAAGGTAATCAGTAGATAGTAAAGGCAGTAATTAGGATAAAAAGGGAATTATAAAACAGTCATAATTAAACAAAAATAAACAAGGCAGCGATTAGTGTCTTCAAGGGTGGCGATAGGATACACGACTGTTCAAGTAGTCATCTCCTTTCAAAGAGATGCATTCCTTCATTTGGATTTGAAGGTATAAGTTTAGGTTTTGAGAAGAGTTGGAAGGAGGCAGAATTCAGATTTAAAATATTTATTTTCAGATTTGGACAGCTCTTGATGAGCAGCTAGTAATTATCCTTGGAAGCATACACAACAATTGTATAAATCAGGGAAGGCTCCAAGAAGTCAAATTGCATATTTATAAAGATAATATTCAGACAAAGCAATCAGATTTCAAGGCCAATAATCTATGATATATTGGCAGACCCATATACAAATTAATGCATGGTTTCAAGGGCTTAAATTAGAGAAAGCAATCAAGACTCAAGGCCTATTAAATCATATAAATGGGCAGGTATATATATACTCAATGAATGCATGATTATAGAGTCCGTATTCAGAAATGGCAATCAGATCTATGTCAGTATCAAGATCACCATTTTGTGCATGCCAAAATCAGAAACATGAATTATAATAATATTCCATAAGCTCTTACATGATGACTATCTTCAAGAAATCATACCTGATTCTCCTCTTGTAAAGAGATCTGACTTCATCTCCAAAATTAAAAGAAAGTATTATCAACCTTAAATATCTAATATCCTATTATATATCTATGATTGTTTATTTATCATAACTATTGCAAATTTTAAGGCAATTTTAGTAATTGAATTTCGACATACCTACAAGGGACATTACACTATCTACTTCAGAAAATAGATGATACACAGTTCCTTCTAACACAAAAGCTTGTCCTTTTCCATAGAAAACTAGTTCATCATACTGATTAGCAGATGAAGACACAAAGATAGGCTCTTGAGAACAAGACACCATTGGTGGCTCTTTTTGGATATTTGTTCTTTCATAGCTATTTGACTCCAAGAAGATGTGTACTCATTGAATGTGTTTACTTTTTCAACACAAACTTGTCCGTATTGAAAATATCTTATCATAGAGTTGCCATTGGACTCATCTAGAAGATTTGAAGCTTACTCGGAAACCTTTGATAGCTTGATTGGGAAAAAGACATGAGTTAAGTCATGCAAACCATCTCCACAAAATGTCAAGCATTATTGTCTCATATCATGGAAAGAGCGAAAATTGTTAATGTTATCATCGAAAGGTGCCTCCAAGGCAAGGCTTTTAGGTGGAGTTAGTTGTAATGTCCCCTTTTCAGTGATGACCTTGTTATGAACTATTAGCCTATTTCCGGAAATCTGTAGGCTATTAGTAAGCAAATTAGGATTTCCAGTGTTTCCTACTCAGCTTGGTTTACTGTGGTTTTTGTTGCGTTTTTACTATTTTTAGCAATGGCTATTTTTAGTAAGTTTGTCTTGGACAGTATCTTCATCAGCAGTGTTGTGCAGTCATCATCCAGTTTTGGTAATATCTTAGTTTTCAGTTTGATGGTGGTTTGTGCCTTGGGCTAAGTTCATACTTAGTTAAAATGTGTTTTGGAGTTGTACCCCACGCCTAGCTTAATGACTTTAAGTTGTTTTTAAGTTGGGGCCATAAAGTAAAATACATTTAAATGGTTTATTAAATGTTTATTCATCATCTTAAGTGGGACGACTTGAAGGATGGAATAAAGTGTTTATTTGATATTTTAAATGAAGCTCTTTTGGAGAAAGTGGCGTCCCTTTTGGAAAGTGAAGAGTTTCTTTGGAAGTTCAAATGTTTTATCTTCTTTGGGTGAGAGCTTATATATTGGCGCCTTTTCCTTTGTATCTCATCTTTGAAAATTGGAAAGTAGTGTTATGCTGCTGGTTTGAAACCAGAACTTGGCTAAGGGGAAGCTTAGCGAATTCACTCCATCCTTCGGGCCTGCAACTATGGCTTCCTAGGTGGATTATCATGGTTGTATTTCACTTGGAAATACAGATGGAGCTTCAATTGTTGGAATCGAACAGGTTGCTGATGTAAAACCTATTTTTGCAAGTTGTTGATTTGGCTTGGTTGAAGCTGTTTTCTGCTCATTGCTTCAAGTCAGATTTTTGTTCCATTCTAGGTGTTCATCCATGCTGTTCTACTGTGAAGGGCGCCCCTTTCTGGAAAGTTTCGTAATTTTTGGTTGAGTGTGGATTTTTAAAGAGAAGGTCGACCCTCTTGGTAGGTCGTACCATCTCACTTGGCTGCATTGGGAATCGTGCCTCCTGTTGCTACTGTATTTGGCTCGTTTTCTCCTTGAGGTTTGGGCGCACATCTCCTATCTGTTGTTTGGCTGTGATTTGGGAGCTTTCCGAATGGTCTCGGGAAAGATATGTCCAAATTGGTGATTCTATAACCTGCTGGTTTGATTTTCTGTTTCTCTGTTTCTGATCAGATTAGTTGAGTTTAATTATCTTGCTGTTTTGAGCTTCATTGATGCATCTATTCATATTGTAAATGTTAGAGGAAGTGATACTCTAACCATTGATTGTTTTGGGAATTCTTGTTGATACATTGCAGCCGATTATTAATTATTTGTAAGTTGTTTAGTAGTACTAACAGCAGTTTGTTTACTTGCTGCAATTTACATTGTTTGTAATTCCCCCCATGAAATAAAGTGGTTGTGTGGATTGTATACCCCCCACAGTTTAAGTGGAAGTGAGGTCAATTGGCTGGCTTGCCGCTTATAAATGTTTGTAATAATCACACCCATGTAATAAGTGGAGTATTCCCACCGCTTGTGGATGCCTGCATTTGTAGAAGAAGTTTACTTTCAGTTAATCTAGCACTCCACCATATGTTAGCACCTCGCCTTGCAAAAGGATCTTGTGTGCACATTTTTGGTGTCGAGTTTAGCTCTTCTTTTTCCATTGTAATTCAAGTTATTAGATCCTAGGGATCCTCTGACCATATGCCCGCCCCTCCTCCTTAAATGGTTTTAGGGCGCATTCTTGGTTAGAGTTATTTCAGTTGTGTTATGGTTTAAGAGCTAATTCTTAACGGGTGCATGATTTGCATTGTTGTAATTGAAAATTAAAGGCAAAAAATTAAGGGGTATATTTCATTAGTCTAAGTCTATCATTTTCGTTACTTCTTTGAACATTCCCCTTATATTGACGCGTAGGAACATTTTGTTGTTGTCTTTTCATATTGGTCACAACAATCACCACTCTCTGCAACAAAGGATCAATGTAACTTGGAACCATCAGCTTGATGGAGTCCTTCCTAATTATTTTGGTGGTGATCATGACATCTTGAGCTTAATTACTTGCTCCTAGGCTTATTCAAGCTCATCAATCTCACATGTTTTGATCATGAAAGAAGCTTTTTATGGAAGGGCATTTATAAAACAGCTTTGGAGGATTTCTAGATATTGCTTCGAAGAAGTATTGATCATTTTGACATGGCAATTGAATCATCCATGAAATTCTCTCATGGGCTCTTGCTTTCCTTGTTTGCATTTTACAATTACACAAAAAGAACATGATGATCCTGTTAGTGTTGTGTAGCTTCGGGAGATATTTCCCTAAAATACATTCAACTCAGGGCAGGTCGGCCTTGATTTTTTTAAATAAAATTTGTATTCTTGGAAGGTTGGCCCTAGAAAGGAGAGCATCTAGTTTGATATATAAAGGAGAAGGTGTCTCCTCATTTGATCATTCAATTAATTCCAATTCAAATATATTCAATAGCAGGTTCGCCCTTCAAGAGCAGCAGATTCAACTTCAGCAGAAGAGTTAAACATTTTGTGTATTCATGAAATTGCACGATATATAAGTGCAGATCCATTGTATTGTATTTGGCCTATCTAGGGCCTGTTATTATTCTGATTTATAAGAGAATCTTTTGCTGGGTTTTTCTCCCTCGACTAGGAGGGTTTTCCCAGGGTAAAATACTGTGTTATTGTCTCTGAGTTGTGTTTTTCTGCTTATTACATTTTTGATCCTAAAAACTAACATGGTATTAGAGCGGGTTTAAGAAAAATCATGACATGATAGACAAACTCACTCAAAGCCAAGGAAGAAAGGAGGATGAAGAGGATTTAGAAAACCGTTTTTTCAGTGGAAATTGAGTCGGGGAATTTTATAGATGCGAATTATTTCGCCTGCCCCTCATTGGAATTTAGTTTGGATGAGATTTCCGTAGGGGAATTATCTTTTGCTGTGGTTGAGGATGATTTACGAGATCGAAACCCTGCAGAGGCTTTGCATTCTTCGGAGGAGACAATTAGGAGAAAGATGAGTGTGACGTGGATCCAGTTTTTTGTATTGAAGGGGAATCGAATTGGTAATTCTGATGTTATAGAAGGATTCAATAATGCTTTAATGCTTCTTAAGGTCATTTGGAAGGAGCAAAGTCAGTTGTAAAGTTTTTGTATGACGAGTAAGAAAGTTTGAGCTGTTTCTACAGAGGAAATCACTTGGAAATTAAAGATAATTGGAGCTTGAAGTTTTGAAGGTGAACAGGCAATAGCGTAACGTATTCCTAGATGCCGCGATAGTTTCGTGGTGATTGAATTTGTAGAGAAGCCCGACGATAATTTGTATAATGCCTCTCATTTATAATCGGCGCTTGAATAAAGTAACCACAAACAATTAGGAATTCACAGTTATTCTTCTAACTTGAATGAAGGAGAAGTGTCACCACATTTGATATTATGGTCAGAGCTTGGAGCTTAGTGATACCGACTCACTTCTTGTTATCACATGAAATTGTAAAGTGTTACACCCCGATTGTATAGCTACTATTTTCATAGGGCAATTGTCTTTAATGATTGAATTTTGGAGAATGAATAAAACATGCTATTTCTTGTTATCAATATGAGTGTGCTTCCATTTAATGAATGTCTCATTTAATGCTACTTCTATCGATGTTATCCTTGATGAATGTTGCATGCATAGTTATTGAGTTATGAATATTCTAACTTGAGATGTTTTGTATACTGTTAATGTTGTGAACAAGTAACTGTCGAGATTGTATGTCTATGGGTGCAGGTAAACGAACCATTCCTCCAGGCAAAGGGGAAATATCACTCAGGAGAGGAGCTTGGTCGGTTAACCGGTAATGTGAGCTATCTGAGCATACACACACATTACCTAGGACTAAGTGAACTGAGTCAGCCTATGTGGGTTATTAGGTAAGTCATCCTTGGCTAAGTAGTTGCATTTATGAGGTTTGGGTGCATTAGCAAAGTGTTATCTTGTGAGTCTTGTGAATAGTTGTGTTATTACGATCATAAGGATATGATGGTAACGTAAATGCTGTAAGTAAATAGAGGACATATATACATGTATATAGTATATACACGTATCCATAGATATATACATATCAATGCGAGCGTACGTTGGCAAATGGATATGCTCATACAGTCGCATCGATATGGTATACTTACGTATACGTGCACATAGAGGAGTATACTAGTATATACGTGTATATATGCCCACGTCCTTATATTGGGGATATGAATAATTTTATATTATTATTGCCTGACAAACTTAAATATATATATATATACATACATATCGGATATGCTGATTGGCTTACGATATGCTTATAATGAAATATATATATATATATATACACATGTGTATATATGTAATTATATATTAATATTATGTATATATATTAATGTAAAATAATACACATATATAAATATATTGTTTAAAGCAATTTGAATAAATATATATATATATAGTTTTAAATATTTTAAAACTCTAAAGTGAAAAATTAAAAGATTTAAATTTTTACTTGGGGTAAATATTTAAATGGAATTTTAGAGAAATAATAAATCTTTTAAACTACAGAGAATTAATAAATCTCAAGTAAAAGAGAATCGATCCTTTTCATTTAAAGGAATTTTAAACATAAAGTTCAATGGGGAATCGAAATATTTTGTAAGTGAATAGTTAAAAAGGCAAAAATTGTTGAAGGAAGCTTTCCCGTGAAAATGGCGCTTGAGGGAAAAAAACGCAGGTTGCTGGGAAGAAATTTTCAACCAATGCTGGGAAAGAGGGCGACGCAGTCTACAACTGGTGAGGTGTTTGAAGTATTGCCTTGACCAATTCACTAAAGGATGAATCGTTTTAACATGGGCGCCATTACAGGTAAGTTCCTGTAGGTGGCAATTTCTCTTATAGAGTTGATTTATTCTTGTTTTGCTGGCTCAAAATAAAGTCGAATCACCTTTGTGTTTGATGTGTAAGGGGTTAGAAACCCACCATGTCTCTCTTTGAATGTTTCTGGGCATTGTGCTGTCATTTATCATGCCTTCATAAGTGGAAAACATTGCATTTCGGGTCCTATATATAGACGCCATGCCATTCTATATTTCATCATTGGTGGAATTCGAGTTTAGCATTTCTCTAAGCTATCATTTCCATTTCATAGTTTTGTTATGTATTTTGTTTTTCTAAGTAGAAAATATAGAGATTTTACCAGCAAATTGCCACAGACAGTGAAATTCCCAATACAAATGAGAGTGATCATCAAATTCATTCCATTTGCAAATTATATTTGTTCTCATTCGAATTATCTAGCTTTGAGCATTCATATTGCAAGAGTATTTTACCATTTTCTGAGAAGAGCAAAATCTTCATAATTTTTGAGTGTCATTTCTTCATATTGCTGAAACTGTAAATCGTCATAAGTTCTGTGTTATAATTGAGAAGCTGACCAGCTGTGTATCAATTATTGAGTGTTCAATTTCTGAGAGGGAAACATAGTTTAATCAAAGGATTGTTGTTAGTCTGGAAGTGCTGCAAGTACAAACAAATCCATCATCGTTGGAGGAAAGCTTAAATCAGGCATGGATTATTATTCCTCTATACCTTTCATCTTTGAATCTTTGATTTATTATGGAGTCATGTTCAATATCTATGTTTAGATAGAAGAGGTTAATTACTATTGTATGTTGAAAAAGAATGTTTTCAATAGACTATCCAATAGCTTGCATATAGTGAATATGTTATAGAAGATGCATGTCATTACTTTTATGATCTCTATATAAGGAGAATATGGTTGTAATTAGTTACTAAATACTAGGATGGAAATGAAGGCATTAAGTCAAGTAATGAACCACAACTTAAATTAATAGGTTATCTTAGACAACTTGAGGTACTCCTAGGATGAAGATGTCCAGTAAAGGAGGGGAATTTGTGATTACTTGTTATGCTGTTTCATTTCTAGTAGTTTAGTTTGTTGTAGGATGTCTGGGGTATAGATTACCTAGTGAAGGACAAAGACCTACACGTAGTGTAAGATAGCCCTAAGTCAAATCGACATTGAATAGTGTATATGATAGATGACCTTCATTCGCAGTACTGAATGAGAACACTTTGGCCAAAGTAGTGAAATGTACGACATCCACTTAGAGGGTGTGATGCTTGAGACTACACTATCAGTTCATCGTGAACCTTAAAGCAAGCTAGTTCGGGATTGTGAAATAGCAAGTTCTAGTTTTGGAGGACACAACAATATGTTCAGTTGGTAAACAGTATTGGTTACCCTACCAATCTCTTCGTTGAAGGGAGGGCCATCTATTGAATAATAGATGTGCAAGGGACCGCATTATAAGTCTGTGATTGGTGGAAAAGCGCCCAAGTGATGTTTCTCCTCCACAACAGGCTACTGAAGTACCAAGATTTGAAAGGACGGATTCTTGGACCTTCTTACTACTATTTGTTCCAAATCTCTACGAGCTATATATCTTCATGTATGTTTTCTTACTCTGTTATTTAAATTTGAAAAAGAAAAGATTACTTGCTGAGTTATATTGAATCTTGTTTTGTATTTATCAATGAAAGAAAAGAAAAATCTATTGGCAATGTCTTTATTACTCTTTTCCTTTACTTGTTAGTGAAAAATTAAGAAATTTTATTTACATTTTGATGATGTTGTTGTGGGTGCATAACTGCTTTGAAGGGAATAGAAGTCGCCTTATGATAGCTAGTCACATTCACTTATGCTGAAGTGATTTTAAGATAAAGTATTGCTCAATTGCATATCCTGATATCAGGAACTCATGGAATCTATGTAGAGGCAAATGAAGGCCGAGGCTATTAAGTTTCATTTCTGCAACAGATGAAGATGAAGTGAAAAAAGCATCACAATAGGCCCTAGCAGACCTTCCTAATTTGAAAGGGGCAGTGACGAAAGTGTTGCAGGATCGAGCTAATTTAGCTGTGTCCATCCCTATTCTTTGTGAAATTGTGTTTGATCTGAAAATATAAGGTCAGTTGCATGGGATGGCAACACTGAAGGTGGCGAAGATGAGACACAGCTACAGGTCTAGCTTAATGGTGTACCAACAATAAAGAGAATGCAAGATGGATCGAGGAGCAAAAGGATGATGGATTAATTATCCGAGATTGCATAAGGAATTCAAAGGGAGGAAGAGCTTGAGGCATCCGATGAGGAAGTCCTGCTGACTGGAGAAATGAACAAACATGAAGACTTAGCTTGCAGCCTTGAGACTGAATTGGTGGCACATAACTTCACTGGAGACATCTCTCGAGGGAACATGGTTGGGCCAGCCTTGGATGGAGAGTTTGCATCAACAATGGAGATTGAGAAAGATGAAGACACTAAACAACGAAGAACCTATACAAATTGTCATTGCAATCAGCTACTTCGAAGAGGAGGAAATAACATTTAGAGGGAGACAAATTTCGAGAATTAAAGGCACGAGTTGAGAGCATGTCTGGGAAAAGGATTAATGTTTTGAGATTAGTCAATGGAGGGGAGTTCACTTCCAGAGGATTTCTTTCCAATCTCTGCATTGAGGTAGGGATCAAGAGGGAGGTTTGTGTTCAGCAAATGGAATTCTATGTCTTGAGGAACTAGAGTAACTCACTGAGAAGAAGTAAAGTTGTTAGCTAAGTGGGTTGCAATGTTGCAAGGTCAGTGCTAAAGTCCTTAGAAGACCTCTTCAGTTGCAGAGAACATAATTGTACAAGATAGTCAATCTAGATTTGACATTGGTAGCTCCGCAAACCTATTCAAAATAGGGTGATTTGGGATGAGGTCGAGGAGGACAGTCCTAGACTCTTGCAAGTTAGTAATGCCAGAGGTGTGTGTTGGAAACCGTTTCTCTAAGGCAAGCATTGTAGGAAATCTTGGACGAGGAGGTCAGGAGGTTGATGCAAGTACTTGGAGCTTCAGAGGGAGTCACATCATCATGAAGATTTGTTGTAATGTATATTTCTCCGAGATGGAGAAATATGAGGTGAAAAGCCTTGTAGTGTATATTTCTCTGAGACAAAGAAATATGAGGTGCAAGCCCTTGTTCATCTCTGAGATTGAAATGTGTTTCTTTCCACACATGGGAGTAGCCATTGTGGATGTCATGTTGAGAGACTCTATGATGACATCACGTTGAGAGACCGTGATGAACCCTTGTACATCTCTGAGATTGAGATGTGTTTCTTTCCACACATGGGAGTAGCCATTGTGGACGTCATGTTGAGAGACTCCATGATGACAACACGTTGAGAGACTCCGTGATGAACCCTTGTACATCTTTGAGACTGAGATGTGTTTCTTTACACACATGGGAGTAGTCATTGTGGACGTCATGTTGAGAGACTCCATGACGACATCCCGTTGAGAGACTCCGTGTTGAATTTGAGACTGAGATGAGTTTTCGACAAATGGGTGTAGCCATTGTGGACATCATGTTGAGAGTCTCCATGATGAACTCTTGTACATCTCTGAGACTGAGATGTGGTTTTACACAAATGGGTGTAGCCATTGTGGGCATCATGTTGAGGATATTTGAAAATAACCTCCCTAGCTAAGAGGGAGTGTTAGTGTTGTGTAGCTTCGGGAGATATTTTGCCTTAAATACATTCAAGTCAAGGCAGATCGGCCTTGGTTTTCTTAAATAAAATTTGTATTCTTGGAAGGTCGACCCTAGAAAGGAGAGCATCTAGTTTGATATATGAAGGAGAAGGTGTCTTCTCATTTGATCATTCAATCAATTCCAATTCAAATATATTCAGCAATAGGTTCGCCCTTCAAGAGCAGCAGATTCAACTTCAGCAAAAGAGATAAACACGTAGTATATTCACGAAATTGCACCATATATAAGTGCAGATCCATTGTATTGTATTTGGCCTTTCTAGGGCCTATTATTATTCTGATTTATAAGAGAATTTTTTGCTGGGTTTTTCTCCCTCGAGTAGGAGGGTTTTCCCAAGGTAAAATACTGTGTTATTGTCTCTGAGTTGTGTTTTTCTGCTTATTACATTTCTGATCCTAAAAACTAACAGATCCTTGGCCAGCTTGAAATGTGACAAGAATTTCTTGTGCATGATCTCCCAAATAGTGATGGAACTGGCAACAAAATGATGGAACCATTTTGCTCCACTATTGACCAAAGTCTTGACAAAAAGTTGGAATGCAACTTCTAAAATATTGCGTGGTATAGTGAAGGCAACAATATAAAAATCTAGATGCTTCATGTCACCATGAAGTTTTAGCTTATTTATCCTTGAGCCTTAGGGGAAGTTATTGCACTTTGCAAAAGTCAAAGGACCAATACTAGCTCCCCATGGAAAAGGAAGTAGAGCTTGACCATTTTTTTTTCAAGCATTGTCACCCATTTCTTAAAAATATTCTCTATCTTTTTCTTGATTTCCTATTGCAAGCTCAACTTTTCATTTCCTGTTCCCAAGTGGAGTTGCCAAAAACTAATAATATTTTAATTTGTTTCTTGCAAGACACAAAATTGAACATTGTGTACGATAGAACTTTTTTTCAAATTGTGAGGGAAAATTCCCTAAGACTCAACTAACCTAAAACTAACCCTAGACTAAAAATATAAATAGGATTTATAGGTGTGCACACTATAAAAGTGTTAATTGAGGGGTTTTGCATAAATGGAAAGGACTATGTGCCTATGTTTTTACCTCTAATGCACACATGTGACCATAGTTTACATACTCAGAATCAGAGAGTACTCGGCAAGCCCAAAAATTGACTCGGGAAAAACTCGGCAAATGTGTGGATATTTATGTATGTGTATACTCAAGACTGCACTGTGCACACATACATATCTATAAACATACACAGGATGCCAAGTTTGCATGCACATACACACACAGACATATTTATACACACAAACATGCCATGTTTGTGGGTTATTTGCGAGCTACTGGCGATTACTCGATAATTTGATAGGAGAAAATCCATCTGCATACTACCCACGAGTAAAAGCAAAAATTACTCGACATGCAATTTTTTTGGAGATTACTCGGCTACTTGGAGAGTAATCGGAGAGTATGTAAACTATGCATATGACTATTAATAGTCAAGTCGTGCATATGAGATTTTTAGATATTGAAGGAAATAAACTATAAAAGCAAATAGACACAACTTCCTATTGGCTAAGTTAGAGACTAGTATTTTGTTGCAAACAAGATTTTGAAGGAATAATAACAAATAATTTTTAGAAGTAAACAACTAAACTAGATTCAAATCTACAATTGAAACAGACAAAGGTCATCAATATGAAGTTTTAACATTTTAAGTCACATCATTTAGTGCAACACAAAATGAAAGGGATGTGTGGTTGAACTACTCTTTGAACTAGAAGGGGAAGCATCCTGTAAAATAAAACTTAAACTACTATGAACAATATTTATTAGCAATTTACAAACTTTACAATGTTTTCGATGGTGATTCTATGTTTATGTTGAATAAACATTTAGATGTGTATCTTTTGGGGTTTGTCTAGTGTAAAAGGCTAAAACACTCTTTCATGTAAAAGGCTAAAACACTCTTTCAACACAAGGCAAGGAATTTTGAACTTTTGTCTTAAACTAAATCTTGTAACTGCATTCTTGTATTGCTCTGCTAAATGTAGAGACTAAGCAAAGCAAGTACACATGGATTGCATAGGCTAATACATAAAAACATGATGACTTTAGTAAAGTAGATGGAGGAATTAGTACAAAGCTGCAATATCCAATTTCAAGAAGACTTGCAATACAAAACTTGCAAATTGGGTTGAAGTTATTCAATATAACATCGCACACAACAAAACATCTCAATAGATACTTAGAAGCAAGATAGGAATAATAAATTCTATTGAATGAATAAACATTTAAATTTGGATTAACAATCACAAATACTTGAACAACAATTTCAACAATATGTAGGCATGAGAATTATAGTTCATTCCTCTTCAATTGATTTCTCCTACTAAGTGCAAAAAGGAACTTATTGATACTATTTACAAACAATTACATGAAAACATGTTGGCATTTCAATTCACACCTCTAGTATGTGAATTAGAAATAGACAATTATGCACAAATTAACTGCTCTTCGAATTAGCAGGGGAAGCTCCTTCGTTGTTGATGTTGCTTAAAGAAAGTAAACTAAACTAATTTGCCAATCTTTTTGTTCAGTTAAGAGCACAAGGTTATAAAATTCTAGCGTCGTAGCTGAGATTGTCTCTTTTTCAACTTCAACTACGACTAAGCCTACTTTAATGACGCTTTTAACAACTCAAGTAAATTCAGAGCTTGAGAGTTAAAAGTAAACAAGGAATTGATTCTTTGACACAAAACTCACATATACTCATTCCCAACACACACCTTAAGACTCATTGTACTTTAGATGCAAGTTGAAATAAAGATTATATAAGTGAAACACATAAAACGGAAAGCTGAGACAGTCGATCAAAGCAGCAAAGCAAGCATAAGATTTCCTTTTCTCAAATTTCAAATAACAAAGATTACACTTCTAGGACAGCAGGATTGTAGCAAAAACAAGCTTACAGTTTAGCGATCAACCAGAATACATTGACACAAGTAACACATAAACTGAACAATATCTTGCAGCAAAGGTAGGCATACAATCTTGCTCTTACACTAAGTGAACTAACATTGAATAACAACTTGAAGGCAAAAGTAGGCTCAACAATTTGCTATCACAATAACAGTTAAAGAAAAATGGGCAAGGCTACCTATATTTATACACAAGCGAGGAGTAGGGAACCCTAAAATCTCCTAGCTTTTACAACCAAGACTTGCCAACTCGCAAGCTTTATTTTTAAAACTAAAACAAGATAACTATCTTAACAACCTACCGAAAGCAAAACAACAGGGAAAGTTCCAACTATTACATCTTGATTTTTCCTCTTTCTCAAAAAATAATAAGCATGAGGCAAGAATAGTAAGAAAACTTGTGATGAACCACCACTCTGATGATTTGTTTTCACTCAATTTGTAGGTCTGATTTTTTTGTTTTAGTTTTTGTTTCCTCTTATGCTTGAGTTTGTTTGCTAAAAATACTAGAAGGATACATAAAGAGCAGATGCATACCATGAAAGCTTCAAATAAACTAAGCTACTAAAATAACTTGAGTACATTGTTCATTTCTGTGTCCAAATATAGCTTCTTCATTACATAATAATAGGCTTACAACATACTACTTACATCAGATTCGAAACTAGATATATCATAGACTATCCTTTAACTTACAGCCATACAACATTGTGAATAGTGATTTGCTACAGTAGTAAAACCCAATGAAATGTTGATTACTCTTTTAATACGAACTTCTCCCACCAAAAACCAAAATAGAAAGCTTCCTATGGTAAGAGCGCCCCCTTTAGGTGAAGGTGCAGCCTCTTAAGATAGGCGTTTCTTTTCCTTGTGCTGATATAAACCCTCAAGAAAGGGCGGCTGGCTGTAGCTCTCCAAAATAGCTCCAAAACACCACAAAAAGTGAGCAGCTCCTGTGCAATTGTGATTGGAGACAACGGCAATCGAAACCACTCAAAACCAAGTTCAAAACAACCTGCAAACAACAAGTAGCTCTCCAAAAGAAGCAGCAAATAACAGATCAGCAACCTTAAGGTGGTGTTTCACACCCTCAAGCAGCTCCAAACGAAGAACCAAGCCCCACCAGGCTCACCCACTACAAGAAATCAGGAAACCCTAGCCTCCTTCCTCCTCCAAGCTTCACTCCAAAGTTTTCTTCAAGCAAAATGATCATCTAATGAGAAGGGTCGAACTTTCTCACTTGTTATTTATAATTTAACAAAGGAAACACTATTCACTTAAGTTATAACTTTTTCCACTTTAGTAATGAATAGTAACTTTAAAATATAAAGTGACACCTTCATTTTAAAGACACATGGTCCCTAGGCCGAGGATAGTGAAATAAAAGGTGAATATCATTAAATTAAGCACCAGTATAATGTCAAACACAACAATTCACCTTGCCATCATACTCCGAAGATCAACACTGAAGTTTGACGACCAAGTGCCCGTCCAAATGACCCTCTATCCAGAACCATTAGCCTACGAGGGTCGACATGATAGGCTAATCTACTGACGTCCGAGTGCCTAATTAGAAGGGGACATCACAAAACTCGGAAAAGGCATCGAGTTAACTGCTACTTTAAGTTCTATTCTTGGAAGTCTTCGCTGCCCCAAAAAGATAACTTCAAATATGCTAATTTTGGCAGCTCTGCAACTGGAGTGGTGACCTTTTATAAATATATCCTCTTGCTTTAGCATATCTATTTTACCCTATGTGTGACCATCTTTTGCCATTCCTCTATTTCTTCTGCAACTTTTATGCTTCTGACACTTCTCCTGATTTTTCAATGGAAGAATATTGTACGATGAAAATCTTGAATTTTGACTGTGAACACGCCTATGTCCGAGAAAGTTTTGTGCAAACTGCTGAAAACAAGTTGTTGAATTTTCTTGAAAAAGCAGGTTCCTGAAGAAAAAACTGAGGTCTAGGTTTTGTAGAGAATGTCATTCTAAAGAGACCCAGATCGATGAAAACTAAAGAAATTGATTTTTTCAAGAACATGCAAAATGTTCAATTTTTGGCCGAAAAAAGCTAAAAAACTAAGATATGGGTTTTGAAGATAACTATAATCTAAAGCAACCCAAATTATCAGTTTTTTGAAAAAGCTGATTTTTCCTCAACATGCAGAACTTTGAAAAAATAGCTGAAAAATTAGGATCTGGGTTTTGTAAACAATTTCATACTAAATAGACCCAGATTATTAGATTTTGAGAAAACTAAGGTTTTCTCGAAAAAGCGTGGAAAAAGAAGATTCTTGAAAATATAAAATTTTCCAAACTTGAAGAGGATGAAAAACCAAGCGGACCCAGATTGATGGAATTTGAAAAAGATGATCCCCTTTTGAAATATGATGCCCTAAAAAAATAAAGCATGAAAAAGCGAGCCTCTGTGCAACCTAATCTCAAAACCACGAAGAACATTTAAAAAGCACCACGTTTTGGCCTCCAAATCTTGATGTAAAGAAAATTGTATGTTTCCTCCTCTGGATGCTAACCTACAAAAAGTGAATAATCAATGTCAAAAGCCTTCTTAAATAGGTTTTGAGGACAAAAAACACTTTTATTCTCCAGCTTTCAATCTTTGAAGCCAATCATGAGCCAGGTTCGTCGAACATGGACTTTGTTTGAATGTTGAATGATGAAGATTTGAAAATTTCACTGAGGCATGGAAACTTGGGTGCCATTCTTGAACTAGGATGCTTTTACTTGGCAGACTTAGCCATTTTCTTGAAATTTTCAACTTTTTGCTTGATTTTGACCTCAGTTTGATCCTCAATTCCGAGCACTCGGTGAGTCCTTTGAACTGGATGACTATATCATTGCAGAGCCTGATTGAATATGAGATGATTGTTCTAGAGGCAACATTTGATAAAAAAATGATTTTGGACCCTCAAAATCTTGGGCGCCCCTGGCTAGTAGGGGTGCCTTTACTCAGCAGAGATAATTTTTTGGTTTTCTTCAATTTGTTAGACTTCTAATCTCTTGATGAATTCCCATTTTTGGACGTTCAAGAGGTTCGATGAATTGACTGTTGGATTCGTTGGATAGCTCAGAGGATTCTAGAAAGATTGTTCTAGAGGTTGCATCTCCTGAAAACTAAATTTGAGGGGTCAAAAACTTGGGCGCCCCTGGCTAGCTAGGGCGCCCAACTCCTTCAGAGTTAGATTTTTCTGTGTTTTTTTTATCTTTTCTTTTGACTTTCATGTGTTGCATGTGTTTCCACCTCTGTTCAATCCAACATATCTGATGCTTGACAAATCTAATGAGCTCGCTATTTATTCCGTTGAAGAGTTGGTTCAAATCTGAAGAAAACTTGTTGGAGGTGACAAACCCTAATTTCCACTTTTAGACCCTCAAAAGCTTGGGCGCCCTTGGCTACCTTGGGCACCCATGATCACCAGACTTCCATTTTTAGGCATTTTCAATTTCTCAACTTTATCTCCCATGCAATGTCCTCCGTTTGATTTGCAACTGCAAGTAAGTGATGAATCCGACGATCTGGCTGAGACATTCACTGAAAAGCTTGCAGAATTTTGAAGACAATGATTGATCTGGCAAACCCTAACGGCTGGATTAGCCCCTCCAAAACCCTAGGCGCCCTTGGCTACCTGGGGCACCCATACTTGTCAGACTTAGAAGAATCTTTTCTGTGATTTTCAAAATTTCTAGTTTGCTACTTTGTCAAGACTTCTTTGTTTGATCCGAGATTTTGGCTGACTGATTTTTGACCAACATGCGTCACATGCAAAATCCCATTTTTCGACCTTTTTGACAGTTTTTTAACAAGACTTTTACCGACTCTTTAAAATGCCTAAGTGCAGCAAAAATTTTAATTTGGGGTACAACAAAACAAATAAATTAAACTAGCAATACTTCTACCCTAACTATGATTGCTTCCATGATGTGCAAGCTTAATTTCAAATTATCTCATCTACTATGGCTAAAATTACAATCATCCGACTATTGATTGAGTTGATGATCAAAGTATTACAATTACCCCTTAAAAGCTCCTGTCTCACATGATTAGGCAAATAACCTAAAACTAGTTGACTTTGAGCTATAAACAACAAATACTAAAAATAGCATGGGCTCCTTGTGCTAAAAATAGAAAATCCCTAAATATGCTCTTCTTTTTGAAAATGGTGATGGCTAAAAGTAGGAGGAGCTATTTTTAGTGTGGGTTAAAAATAAACTTCTACTTAGGTGGCTCTAGATGACTATGATGATTCTACAGTTTTTCCTTTGATCATAGCTAACCCTCTAAAAAATCTTGAAAATCTACCATTCACCCTCTTTTGTATAGGCATGTCTCTATTAGCAAGCACACACCTTTGTATTGGCTTTAACGTAGAAATTTCAAGAAAAGTCACCTCCTTTAATTGGCACGTGCGTCTATATTGGAGGAAAAATTTGATTGAACCAAATTGCTTTGTATTGGCAAATGCTAGTCTCTTGGCACATGCCAATACATTGTAAAAATATTTTCAACTTTTGAATGAGATTCTCTTGGTGCATGCCAATACATTGGAGGCAGTTTTTCCAAGTTTTGAATCCTTTGTGAATGTCCATTTGATTCCTTCATCATGTGCTATTGACTCTTCCCTTTCTGTAAATGCATTTGAACAAAGTAATAGGAGAAAATTCAAGTTGTGATCATTGTTTGTTTTGGTGTGCACCTTAACTCCTACATGCACTTTTGCTCTTGCATTTCCTAAAAATCTCTTTATAGTGGCATGCACTAGTTACTAGGCATTTGCCAATACTCGAGACTAGAAACAAATTTTTCCTTGAGCATGTGTATATGCTTCAAAACATGCCATAACTTTGGGAAAACCTTCTAATGCACACCATTCATTTGAGTATTTGTTATTGATTGGAGTCACATGCCTATTCTTCTTTTCATATGTTAACTCTCCTGTTGCCATCCTTTGTATAGGCACATCTCGATTAAGAGTTGTATGCCAATACAAACCCATCCTTTGTATTGGCATATCTCTCTTAAGAGGTGTGCACCAATACAAATAGGTTTTTTCTTCTCTCCTTTTTTTTGTGAAGTATTGTTCCTTTACATGGTACATGCCACCCCTTTAACATGTGCCTGCAAATTGAAACATTCCCTTCGTGTTAGTACAATTTTCACTTTGGAATATTATTGTATATATGGTTTTCTTTCAAACTCAGCATCATTGACATCCTCTACAAAATGAAATGTCCCTCTAACTTTGTCTAGGCATGTGCCATTGCTCTAGTGCATACCATTACTCGTGATCAAAAGTTTTGAAATCTAAATAATCCTCTACCACATACACCTTTATGCGCCATTGTCAAGGTGCATCCTTGAGTTCATATGTATGCCACTAGATTCATTTTATAATGACACATCATACCTTTTCATCGTGTGCCAATACTCATAACCTTCATTGTTAGAAAATTCACCGTTTGTTAAAATGTGTGCCATATTCATGGAAATCACATTGACCCTGTGTATTAGAACGCCTAAGCCTTTTGGTGCACACCAATAAACTATGGGAAAATTTTGAATGACTTTTTCTTCTTTGTCGAGGTGTGTTTTCAATCTCCTTTATGTGCCTATACACTATTTGGTTACCATCCTTTACCTTGATGTCATGCCCCCCGTTCACAGTGCATAGAAACTAATGAGTAGGGAGATCGCAGCAAATCGTTGACCAAGGAAAAAATAAATTATGGAATATGGAATGTACCGATTCGATAAGGTGGCACTAACATAAAAGACTTTATTTAATTTCTTTAAATCCACGATCATTGTATTAAGTATTAAACAGTGGTTAAGGAAGTCGACACAAGGCCAGTGGCTGGTTTATGGAGGGGTGCATCCTTTGGAAAAGGATGTAATAATTATAAAAGGGTGTGACTGTTCACAACACCGTGAGGTATATATAGAGAGGTAGAATCAATATGTGAAAGGCATCAATTGGGATCAAGCGAGCAGATTGGAAAAAGAGAAATAAGAATTGGAAACCTATTGGAATAAATATTATTTACTAGCAAGAGGATTATTGTAAGTTTTTAATTTAATTAGAAATATGTATACGATCATGCAATAATGATGCTTGCAGCAATTATTGATCCTTATAAGTAATCATGATTCTTCCTTTATTATAAATATGGAAAATAGATTCGTATAATAATCTATTTTGAATTTAGAGAAATGATTGCAAAACAGGAAGGCCAATCAACCTTTTGATTTCACGAGAGGTGAAGGTCCCACATACCCACCATCAAGTACGCCACCCATAGGGGGTTAAGCCTTATGGGCCAGGAGGTAAATGTGTGCTCCTAGGCTTGGTGGAAGGGAGCTAGTCTTCATACTCTTATCAAGCACGCCACCCATAGGGGGTTAAGCCTCATGGGTTGGGAAGCTTATTAGTGCTCCTAGGCTTGATCAAGGAGGATGACCAGCCTCCAAGGTGGACTGAGGGATGGAAGGGTGGCCCACCTTCCATGCTATCGCAGTACAAGGGTGACCAACCTTGAGACTACAGTTTGCAAGCATTTCAACGAATTCCTAATAAGATTATAATAGGAATCCATATGGGAATGGCTATTGCATTAATTAGAATTTTGATGTGACCAATGTGCATGGATATCATGATGTTTACTAATGGCTGATAATATATATATTATGATGGCTTATGTAATGTCCCCATTTTTTGCTCTACACTCTCCAATGACTGTTAGCCTATTCCCGGATGCTCATAGGCTAGTTAGAGACCGAATTAGGGTTTCCTATTTTCTAGGAGGCTTCTTTTGTGGATTCAAGGCTTTGCATGCAGGAGTTTGGTAGTGTGTTTTCTAGGTTTTCAAAAAGCTTCAGAGAGATGTGACATGCATTTAATGAAAGTGACATGCATTTCAATCAAGAGTTTGCATGCAAGATTGGTTTCTGGATTCTTTCTGGGTTTGTACTTTCCAGCAGTTTTCGGTTTTACAAGCTAACAATCCCCTTTCTACCGTATGCTCTCACCTTGCCCACACTAAGATCTGGGTGATCAGAAAGTGAAAGGGTTTCTTTCAACTGGCTTATTTGGATTTGCTAACGCTAACAGGTGAAGTGTTTGTGGAAAAAATTGAAAAAAATTGTAAGGGGATTTTATAGCTTATGAGCTAATGTCAATTTCTAGTGACTAGTATTGTGTGCAGGACCTAAACCAATATTTATATCTTATAAAGGGCATTTCAATTGGTAAATTTATAATCTTAAATGTATTACATTTCTTATTTTGGTTGAAATTGTGGTTTTAGGGCAAAGTCTAGGAATATCCCAAATAGGGGACATTACATTTGATAGGTGCTAAAGGATTTTAACACATCAATTCATTGGCTTGTCAACAATGCATGCCTGGACTCTTTTAATGTGCCAAGTTATTCTTTGAGTGTTTGAATTGATGATCTTGTGGGGTGTAATGTCCCCTTTTTTCAGCATCAACATCTTTGTGGTGGTTAGCCTATCAACGAGGTTCTCGTAGGCTAATACAATGGATAGGGAGTCCATTTGGGGGTCTAGTGACCCTTTGGGAAGGTTTGTGTGGTGTTTCAAGAGCTTTGAGTTGGTTTCCTACTTTCAGGAGTAGTTCCTATTTTTTAGGGGGGGGGATTGGCAGTTCACCTGATGACTACCCAGAGCTTTTGGAGCCTTGCAGGGGGCCTTATGGGCCATTTCAAATGATCAAAGACAGTCTCCTATTTTTTAGGGGAATCCTTATTTTTAGGAGACTGACAGTTGGCCTGCTTTGTTCAGACATCACCTCGAGACCCGTTGTAGCATGAGTTTTCAATTGGAGGATTCAGGTGATGGTCTCTGAATGAAAATTGAAATATTAAAGTATTAACTTTAATGTTTTAATTTAATAAAGTGATTATTTCATTTTATAATACATTAATAAAATAATAAAGTGACTTTATTAAAAGAATGTATTTTAAGTCACTTTATTAATATTTTAAAAAGGCAAAACCCTAACTTGGGCTTGGGATTTGGAGAAGGCATAAAGAGAGAAAAGAATGTCATTTTTAGCATCCAAGTTTATTATACACAAACAAAAAGTTGAGCAACAAGGGTTTGCAGGTATGGAGTCCCAAGCTGATTTGAGGATGAAAACCCTCGATTAGGACAGAGTCTATAGGTGTGGAAGATCACCCTAGGTCTCTTGTTTGGATGGTTTCACATAGAGATCATCATCAAAGCATTCACAAATTTACTTTGAAGTTTCATTCAGCATTTTCAGTTTATATCAGCAGATTAGAATAAGACAGAGGTCACTTTCGGCAATTGCACAAGCCCTACCTGGCACGTTCCGAGTATGAATCATATGTAACCTTTGAATCATTAATTAAATCTGGTTATTTATCTCTTGCATCTGTTTAGAACTGTTAATTTGCAAAAAATCTTTATTATTTGTATTGTTGGCGAAATTCAAATAACCTAGATCAAGGTGGGTTATTACATTGGTATCAAAGCACAGTTTTCCCTGCTACCCTGAGGGGTTTCAGAAAAAATTTCAGGTATTTAAGGTTTGAAGAAACCATTAGTGAAAAGAAAGTGTGCTTCCAGGATTATTGAGTAAATATTAAAATTTGGTGTGATGCTTGTTTTCTTGCTTGGTTTATCATGTGGGAAGTAGGGAGAGAAATAACACTTAAGCCTGACATCCCTTCAAGTTCAGAAAAAACAAATAGGTAAAGACAAAATCAATGCTGATATTGCAAAGGTGATTGTGCAGTCACAAAGGGAAAATCGTGGCAATTGTTCAAAGCCAAATTTGGTTGTTTGATGCCTGACATGGACATATGAAGCTATGTGGAGGTTTTAAAGCCTAAGCTTTCCATTCCATAGCCAACACAAATGGTAATGTTCTCCGCTTGTGTATTCCCAGTTGAATGAAGGAAATCAGGATTTATTAAAAGGGATATAACGAAAAAAGACAAATACAGGAGATAGCACCTTGATCATAGCTTCAAAATTTCCTATTGATGAACTTATGAAGGAGGCCGATAATTAATAGAAGTATTTGGGAACCGCCACTTGAAGAGAAAATGGGCATTGCTTCTCATATTGCCATGGACGTGGAAATCAAATAAGGGAACATTCAATAAATAAGAAAAGGGGAGATTAATTGAAGCTACATGGGTTTAAAAGAGCTGCCTACTTGTGAGGCCGATAGGCAAGAAGGCAGCACTCACAACTCATTCCAGAAAGGACAAACTTAAGTGAAGGTGTAGATAAGACAAATTGCAGATAGGGACAAAAATCAATTCAAATTGGAGATTAAAAGGTTTCTAAGGGGCCCGATAACTTGCCTTGCTTTTATCCTATATTCTGTCATGGTTTATCTCTAGTTTGTCGCCTCTTCATTAAGCTAACGTGAGAATAAGACAAAGCCAGTTAATTCCCTTGGTCAACATTCTATTTGAAGCTAGTCGTAAAATTACAAGAAAATGGTGGGTCTTTTGATTTAAGAGTAAATTGACGCCAACAATTAAGGAGCCACGTACCATAGGAGATAGTCAAAACTCTTCCTTGTTGCATGCATAATCCTAGTCATTGTATCTTACGTGAGCAAAGGAGATTGACGAGAGAATTTCAGGGAATCAAAAATTAGGGGAATATACAAACAAGCTAGTCGTGGCTCTCTTCAAAGGGCATCATTTCAGAAATTGAATGTAAATTATTCAAGGACGGACAAGGAGTTTGGAAAGCTGAATGTGGCCTGGGCATGAGAACATTTTCTTTGCTGTAGCAAATATTTCAGATTCGAGTATTCAGTTTCAGCTTTGTACAGCTACAGAAATTCAAGGACAAAATATTATACTATTAATTTATGTATGACTATGCACCCTCTGAGTTGTGTCCTGTTTCATTTGAAACTTCTTACGTTGTGAATATTAGAAATATATGTTGCTCTGAACATGGACTTGTGAAAATTCCTTTATATCTATGGTGTATAAAGCAATTATCAAACCAATGAAGTCAAACCAAACAAAAGTTCAAAATGACAGTCTGGTAAACTGTTTCTTGAAATATCTGTGCACTTGAGCCTATGAAATTGATAGAAAAATTGCATACAAAGATAAACCATTGCAGATCAAACCAACAAATTAGTTTGACAAATAACACTGTCAAACTAGATAAGTAAATCGTTTAAAAATTAGTCAAATAGGGTAGTATCAACTCATTGATCAGCTTCAGTGGTAAAAGATGTCTATGGATAAATCGATGATTGAGTTGATGCAAGAATTGTTAAATTTGATGAAGGACCCAGATATCAAAAGGGAATATCTAGGGATGGGTGCAAAACCGAAACATTCAAATAAGGAAGAAGAAGTTGTGGTTTGTAGAACAAGTAACACAGGAAACCAAACATCTATTGCAGCCACATCCGAGGAGCAACCTACAGCCGGAAGTGCAATTTTCAGTCATAAGGGAGACGTTGCAATAGGCAACAAGGTTAGTTTCCAGAATGATACACTCCATGGGTCAACACCTATTGATGGGTATGTTGTAAGTGATTGTGTCAGAGCCTACGAATCAGTTGATGGCAATGATTCTACATTCCAGTGATGATGTTACAGGTAAAGGTTGTACAAGGCTCCTTGTGGGGAGTCTAGAGATTGTGGTACCTTCTGATGTGACAACTGAGTCAAATTACTCTATGGGTGATTCTAACACTGTCTCGTTTCTTCTACATGAAGAAAGCATGGAAGCATCCAGTGAGATAGTTAAGTGGGATAATGATGATAATTTTGGTTTTGGAACTAACGCTGCCCTAGTTCCAAATCAGTTAGTAAGCAATGAGGTTATCATAGAAGAAAACTTTGGGAAGAGTCAAATTCTTCAAGAAAAATCAGCTACTTCATCAAATGAATCGAATAATGTTCATAAGCATAGTTTGGAGAACCAATTGAAGGTTAGTGAAAAACAAATTGTAGCAACGTTAACACATTTTGATAGCTCTCACAAGTTGATGGAAAATCACCTTTGGAAAGTTTAACATGAGGGAGGGCTAAAGGGTTTTGAGGAGGAATCCTCTCCTATTGATTTACAGGGAATCAAAACTGCTATGGAGACAATGAAATCAGATTATTTAAATATGCTTTCAGATAGGGATCTTCTCCTTAAATTATCTGCTACCTATTTGGATGCATGGAGAAGGAAAGAAGATGAAGTTGACAATCTTACTTCCAAGCTTATGAAAACTAAGGATTCATTGGAGGCTGCTCAAGTAGCCCTTAAAGAAACAAAAAATCAGATTAAGTAGCCTTGTTTAGAACTGAGTTTGGCAGATTCTACATCAGCCCTTAAGAATGAGTATTCAACAAGGAAAGGGATTGGATAGGTGATGGAGGAGCATGACCACTTTCAAGAAGAGTTTGATTTCATCCATTACCCCATAAACTCAGCAAACTGTAATTCTAATCAGCAAGAAGATAGTTTACAATTTGTTAATAACCCATTGTTTGGGGTTAATGCTGATTTGCTTTATGATAATCCACTCTTTGAGTTGGATAATGGTGCCCTTTCTGATGTCTGTATGGAGTTTGTCAATATTCGTAGGACTTGGGATCCTAGTAGTGGATCAGGAATTCCGACAGGACTTATTGATGCGTTCGACAACGTGCATAATGTGTCATGTGCATATGGCATTACTTTCAGTCCTTTCGCATTTGATTTGACTATGAGGCAGAGGGCATGCACACGTGAGATGGATGGTGGGTATGAGGTGTTTCCTTGTGTGGATGAAGGGGACAAATATTACAGGTGTTATGAGTTGCTTCTACCGGATATGCATACTGTTGGGATACAGAATATAGGAGCAGATTCTGAGCAACTTGGCACTACAGGTATAGTTGGCATGGGGTAGTAGGAGTCACTAGGAGACAGGAAGGATAAATTTCAATTTTTTCCATGGGTTCCGGGTGGAGTTTATTACAGTGGGTTGCTTCACCATCTTCAATTTGGTGGAGAATATATCAGAGTCCCGCAACAAAGGTCAGTTGATGATGAGTATGACAGGCTTCCATTTGGGTTGTGGACTTTGGGATCCTCTATGCTTGGCAGGATGCTTCTTTTGCAAACAATGTTTGACAGAGTTGTTGAGTTTGGTTCTATCTCACTTCAGTGGTTGTTGCGGATTTTTGTTGGGGCATGGTACCATCTAGTTTGGGGTCCCAACATTCAGGACATGCCTGAGTATGCAGGTGATGATTGCTCGAGGACAAGCAATCTTGGGGAGGGCGGACTGTAATGTCCCCTTTTTTTAGCATCAACATCTTTGCAGTGGTTAGCCTATTAGTGGGGTTCCCGTAGGCTAATACAGTGGATAGGGAGCCCATTCGAGGGTTTGGTGACCCTTTGGGAAGGTTTGTGTGCTGTTTTAGGAGCTTTGAGCCGGTTTCCTACTTTCAAGAGTAGTTCCTATTTTTTAGGGGCTAGCAGTTCACCTGATGACCACCCGGAGCTTGTGGAGCCTTGCAGGGGACCTTATGGGCCATTTCAGATGATCAAAGACAGTCTCCTATTTTTTAGGGGAATCCTTATTTTTAGGGGGAGATTGACTGTTGGCCTCCTTTGTTCAGACATCACCCTAGGACCCGTTGCAGCATGAGTTTTCAGTTGGAAGAGTCGGGTGATGGTCTCAGAATGAAAATTGAAATATTAAAGTATTAACTTTAATGTTTTAATTTAATAAAGTGATTATTTCACTTTATAATACATTAATAAAATAATAAAGTGACTTTATTAAAATAATGTATTTTAAGTCACTTTATTAATATTTTATTATTGAAAAGGCAAAACCCTGACTTGGGCGTGGGATTTGGAGAAGGCTTAAAGAGAGAAAAGAATATCATTTTCAGCATCCAAGTTTATTATACACAAACAAAAAGCTGAGCAACAAGGGTTTGCAAGTATGGAGTCCCAAGCTGATCTGAGGATGAAAACCCTCGATTAGAACAAAGTCTACAGGTGTGGAAGATCACCCAAGGTTTCTTGTTTGGATGGTTTCACACAGAGATCATCATCAGAGCATTCACAGATTTACTTTGAAGTTTCATTCAGCATTTTCAGTTTATATCAGCAAATTAGAATAAGACAGAGGTCACTTCCAACAATTGTACAAGCCCTACCTGGCACATTCCAGGTATGAATCATATGTAACCTCTGAATCATTAATTGAATCTAGTTATTTATCTCTTGCATCTGTTTAGAACTGTCAATTTGCAAAAAATCTTTATTATCTATATTGTTGGTGAAATTCAAATAACCCAAATCAAGGTGGGTTATTACATGGGGTTAGTAAGAAGAACCAACATAAATATGTGTAGAAGTTAAGACTTATGATCACATCAGTGATAGATAAATAAGGATTTCAGCTGATAATCTTGACTCAATATATATGGTATGTATACAACACAAATCGTGACTCAATACGATGCCCTTTTGGTTTACTTGATGAAATTACGAACATAAGTTCCACAATAACTTCAATTGAATAACAGTTTTTGTAACATAAGCCCAGTTCCAACGATCATTGAAAATAACTTGTGCCCAAGGCACTTACTTATAGGTTATAATAAACAACTTTTAGGGATTCAAGAATAATAATAAAATATCCCAAAAAGGAATTGCTTTAGTGTGACCCCATCCAAAGCTCCAAAAGAAGTGGAATGAAAGGGACTTTAAAGAAAACCTGATCCTAAAACAACTAACAAAATACAACTAACTAAAATGGCCTAAAAGTACAACATAGTCCACTACCTGTAGCGGAACACTAAAAATATAGCCACTGCCAATACGGTCACTGCTAAAAATAGCAATTTACACATAAACAACCTGTATGATTTTGGAACAAACCATCTCTCTAAAACTATGAATCCTTTGAATCTTTTGAAAAATATTTAAACCTTGACCACCATGGATCCACTGCAAATTTCACCAACCCAACTTGGTGACTTGAAACTGAAACCTTGACCTTCTGATGCTTTGAATATAACAAGTCTTCTTTTTGCTGATTCAACATCAAACACTAACTCAAATCTGAAAGAATTACCATTATAATGGATCTATCATATTTGAAATTCTAATAGACTGGAAGAATTCCAACCATAGCATATCTGACAATTGTGATTTCTAAACCCTAGAGAATCATCCACTTGGAAGAGAAATTCAGTCCAAGACTGTTAGCAGCAGAGAAATTATATGAAAATGCAAATTTGAAAAAAAATATAATTTTGTTGTTTCTCTCTCCCTAAGACTCTGGAATTTGCACTTGAAAATCCTTCAAAAAATGCTGAAAACTGCCTCCAACTTCACTTCCCCAATATTGCTATAATGGCACTGAAAATCACCCTTAAACCTGCAAAAAGAAGAAAATCTCTGCTTCTGCTGCGAAAAACAAAGTTTGAATTTTTTTGAAGTTTGCATGAAGAATAACATTTCTTTGTAGGCATTGGATACCTATTGCATGTTTAACCCAGACTTTTGCTTTTAGACTGATTGAGTATAGTAAATGGTGCCATGTTAAAATCTCCTTTCACTCTTAAGTTTACGCAGAGCTTTAGCATGTTTAGCTGACTGAGGTTTTAATGTGGAAAAAGATTATTGCTCAACCAAGGGAAATGTGTGCCCCAGTCTAATTTTATGGTTGAGTTATGTCTAGTGTGCTCTGGGAGCACTTAGCCTCTTTTTCCATCCTTTGTTGGAAAAAATGTAGGGTCTAACCCATCAAAAGGTGCACCAAGGAAAATATGCCCCTGTTTATTCCCTGGCAGAATTCACTTAAGTGTTTGCCAACTTTCCATCATGACTGAGTGGAGATTCATAAGTGTCTAATCCACCATAAAGTGTGGTCTTCTCTGATATTCATGTCTTTTATGAGCTGGCAGAAAAAAACTATTGTATCTGCCCTGTATCGTGTCCTTGAGTGGAAGAAACAAGTAGCAAAGCCACTCAAAGGGTGTGCTTTATCTGCTGGTTGGGCAGAAATCACTTAAGCATCTGCCACTTTTTTCAATGACTGGTGGAGAACTACCTTGAACCCCCTCTCATGTGCACCAAGGGAAAGTCAGTTAACCAAGGCTTAGTTTCATGCCCACTTTGCCATGTTTAAAAACCCTTGGTGGAGATTTGATGTGGCAAAGCCACCTTAGATGAGTGCCTGCTCCACATTAGCTCATTTTTAATTTTCTCAACCCTTGGTGGAAAACATTAGTGCATTTGCCATTTTACTGATTTTGACAGAGAAATTCTACAGTTAGGCTCACTTCTATATCAGATAAATCGACACTAGACACTTTAATGGTATTCTTATGTAGTGCCCTTTCTAACTAAACCATACTGAATTTTTATTGATTAACCTCTCAATATATAATGAACATGAAAAGCTGCGATCAATAAATCAATAGTGCAAATATAAATAAAAAAAGTATCCAGATAGAGAAACCAAAACTTTATTCACTTCCTCCCTTCAGGAAATTGGACAAGGCAAGTTCTTGGATTTGTTGAGCTTACAAAATACGGATTGTGGATAATTTTGTATATAAGAAACTGTTTTCCATCTTCTTCAATCAAAATATCACAGCACCACCCATGAATAGATTAGCCTTCAAAATAATTATTCTGAAGTAATCTAGAAACCAAAATTTTGTGGACAAATAAATAAATAAATGAAAATGCCTTTTTATACTTAGAATATTGAGAATACCAAACTTATTGATGCACTGTTGCCATGTCTTTTAAAGGAGGGAGAGATGTTATAGACCACAACCCTAATAAAATTTTGGCAAGTTACACCCCATCATGTTCATCAGAAAAGATTTCTCCAATTTACCAGTATAGGAAAAGAAGCCAGCTTCTGTCCTGCAAGTCCCCTGGTTGATGTGTTGGCATCTCCCTCATCTCCAATACTAATATCACTGAGTTGCTGACAGTTTTGGTACCGTTCCTTTTCATCTCTCTCTAGCTTATGGTTGTTATCTTTGTGGTGTTTGAACACCATGGACAATTCTCATCTCATTCCCTGCCTAAGGACTGGAAAAGAATATTGAATCAGAGATATTACAAAGGTGCTAATTTGAGGGTAACCTTGAAACTTGCTAGTCTATCAAGAATGAGCTAAGTTCTTTTATTTTTCAATAATAATATCTTTGGTTATTGTTATTGTTGTTCATTTCTTGTACACTATTCAAATGAAAAGCCAATCAGAAAATCTATCAATAGCATATTGAGTCTACATGGTTCAACATTATGTAATGTCCCTTTTTTGTCCATTTCAACATTTTTGGAAAGTTACAAGATTCTTGGAAAGCACCAGTTTTATCAAAATAGTTTTCTAGCAATGGCAGAGTGTTCTAGGAGTCAAGATGAAAGCAATGGATTTTTTCAAGTGCAGATCCAACTTTCAAGGAGCATTCCACACTTCTTAGAGATTTCCAACCTCCTAGGAGAGGACCAAGTTTCCTAATACCTTGGGATGTGTGGGTAAAAGTAATTAGATAAATAATTTAAACTGTCTTAAAATGACTTTATATTATAAAGGCAATTTATGTGTATTTATTTTAAAGAAGGATGGCTTACGTCATAAAGTGTTTTTAAAAGAGGGCCAAAACACTAGGCATAAGGTACAAGTGATTTAAAAGTTATTATTTAAAAGTGGCATTGAAAGGGAGAATTAAAATGATATTTAATTAAAAGTGTTTGAAAAAGTCACTTTATTTTATTAAGGGAATTTGTTTTTTCAGAAAAGGCAGCTAAAAACAAAAAACATTTTTTTTTAGAAAAAGTGGTAAAAAAGCAAAAACGTTTTTTCCTAAAATAGTTCTAAAAAGGTTTTAAAAGGAGATTGGATCTTGAGAAGAAAGGTTATACTGAATGTTTGATTTGCTATTTGTTTTGAGTGAGCACATGAATTCTTCTCATATTTCGTGAGGGCATAAACCCTCTTGGAATATCAGTTTCGGGGACGAAAACCCTCCTAGCTGGAAATAGTTATTTTATCCAGAAGTTGCCTATGTGCTAAAAATATTAGGTTTTGGGGACAAAAACCCTCAACATGCATTGGTGCGATTTCATACAAAGATTGCCTTGGTGCTGAAAATGAAGACATTCTAGTTTGTGCTACAAAGTTAAGTTATTTTTCCAGTTGTGCTTCAATGGAGGTTTTTGATGTGTTTTGACATTTGTTTTGGCATGCAAGGATTTATGGTGCAGATTTAAGAAGTTTGTGGGCTTGTGAAATGATTGAAGGAGGTTTCTTCTTGAAACCAAAAAAACATAAGGTGAACTTTGGTGATTTCTAAGAGTTTTATGACAGTTGTACCTGCTGTACCAGCACCCTTAATATTGTATTTCAAACCTGTAGTTAATCTAAGTGCTATCCCAATTTGATATCTATCAGTTTTCATGTGTTTAGGGTTAATTTATGATTGTTTTTGAGCAAACGCTCTTACTTGTTGGGTGTAATGTCCCTTAACCAATTTGCCCTAGAATTCACTTGTTGATTAGGTTTAGAGTTTCTTCTTTCCAAATGAATGTTCTTTTTAATGAAGTAATCTTGGTTTGAAATCTGCATTCAACATATTAACAACATTTCCACATACACATATCTGTTAGCATTAATATCTAGATATCCAAAATATAAGCATAATCATAAATGCAATTTAACAAGCAAAAGGAGTGCCATGGGTGGATCTGCCCTAAAGCCTTCATGTTGGTTACGGGAGGCTGCTTGTCCAATCCTCCTTTCCCAATGGCTTAGTACGTGCATTCTCCACACCATGGCAGTACCTCGAAGACAATGGCCTTACTAGGAGAGGAGGGGAAACCCAAAGTACCAAGGGCCAACGGCCTACCACCCCCCTAAGTAATAGAATGTTGAGGTGGGACCCCCACCCTTCATGACCAATCCCTTACTTGGGCCTACGGGCTTGAGGGTGGGGTTTTAGGCAATCCACTTGGTGAATGCTTCCCCCCATCCTAATAGGGTAACAGTCACGGAGCAAACAATCTTTGGACAGTCACTTGTGCATTTACTATTGAATTATCTATATGCTTGTATCATGTTTGAGAGTATTATATGGATGCATGAAAATGTAACATAATGCAAAAAAGGTACATGGATCTATATTACTCCAACAATGACAATTCCCATCATATTTAGTTTGTCTATGATCAATGATACTATCCAATGTAATATTAACAATGATGGAAACTAAATGCGGCTATATCATACCCTTTAGTTTCATTCATGGTCATGATAATGCTAAAGGAACCATCATCAATTATTAAAACTATTATAATATTGATAACATCAAAGGAAAACATTCTACCAATAATCAAATGAGCAATATTAGTTTCTTATATTCAAAATATGCTAAATATTATTGCTAAGTGAGTACATCACCTGAGTTGCTATATCTCTCCATGTTTCCTTACTCGCCTCCTTCAACCTTATATTGAATTGATCATAGGATGAGGACCATTCATAAATATACATAATCTACTTATGTTTATATTAAAGAGTCATCATTACTTATAAGTATCATTATTGCTTAATCCTATATGTATGTATATATACACTTCATATACATATATATAATTATTCTTTTACTTATATCCATTAGTATTCATAGATATATTTATATAATTATTCTTTCCTTATATATATTCTTTATTCATTGCATATTATTCATTATAAAATTTATCTATATCTATGCATATATACTTGTATGCCTATCAAATAATATATATATATTAAATGGTTCTATATTCCAATGCATAACAATCATTGTTGCTACTGTTCTGAATTGCAGATTGTATTTCTCCATCCTTTTTTCCTCTTCCTTATTTTCCTTCCTTCTATTTATACCATTCAAGGTAGGTGACTCATGGGGGAAATGTATTGTTTGGTGAAAGAGGTGAACTTTCATAAAATATATCCCTTTGTTAGATTTAATTGCTGCCTTTAAAAGTTTATTATCACAAAAAATAACATATTATTACTAATAATTATGATATTTCAGATTATATACTTATTTTATTATTTTATTTTGATGTTTTATTGAACATATTTTAATATTAAAGTATAATAATAAAACCAATTTGCTAATATCTTATTATTATTTTATTCTAATGTATTACAATCTTTGATGTGTAATGATTATAATATTTATTTTTTTATTATTATTACGTTATTTAATACTAGAATGTAATAACAATAATTTGTCTATATTATATTATTATATTTGTTATTTCATATTTAGATATTCTTATATTGATATGGTACACATTTATTTTATATTTAATATTAATATTGCTATTTATTTTATTTAGTAATTTATTTGTATTTTAACACTTGGTCTTTATGGTATTGCTATTTCGGGGACATGACATTGGGAAGTTGGGGTTTGATGTTTATAGTGATTTATGTGGATTTTGGCTCTGTTGCATCTGCTGTACCAACAGCAATATGTTCAGTTTCAAACTTGCAAGGTGACTGATCTCTCATTTTATTTGATGTTCGTTGTGTTCATGATGCTTTGGGTTCAATTTTGTTGTGTTTTGGAGTAGTCTTCAGTTTATGCATGTTGAGTTGTGGTGCTGGCCGCTGGGTATACTCTTTGCAAGATTGGAGAGTGTTATCAGTGCTAGTCAGACCTGTTATTCAATGTTTAGCAGTCATAGAGGGAGTTCACAACACTTTATTTTAGGTTTGGTATGAATTTGTGCAACCTACATCAGTTGTGTTTCAGTTTCAGGTGTGTTTCCTTCATTTTTGGGTTGTTGCATCAACATGCATGGGAGTTTGTAGCGTGCTATCAAAGTGCATCAGACCTATTTGACAGTATGACAACAGTTACAGAGTGATATTAAACCTATATTAGCCTCTTGTATCAACTATTGGAGGTATTCTTTATGTTGGGTACTTGAATATATTGTTTATCAACATTATTTGGTCTCATTCTGGATGTTGCAGCGATCTGATTTTGTAATCAGAACTTTGTATCAATTCATATAGCAATTTATTTCCTCAAATGTTAATTTGTAATGCATTTTTTATATGTATCTTGTGAACCCGGGATGGTAGTACCATTGGAGTCCATCATCTGAATGCATTTTCATTTTGTAAGTCGGACGGTTCCCTGCCAATAGTTATAGCATTTTCATTCAGCCCGTTTTGACATGAACAAGTTGGCATTATCGACCATTTTGGGTTTGAGTCAAGTTTAGAAATTCTACTAGTGGTTCGTATTGCATACACGTAGTTCATCAAAGAGTTGTTGATAGGCTGGCTTTGCTGCCCGTATGTCATTTTATGCAGTTTGCCAAAGAGGTGTTGATAAGACTAGCTTTGCTGCCTACATATTCTGGTTGACTTGCCGACATATCATTGTAATTGGATTCATCTAATTTAGTTGTGTGGTTGGAGGCACCGTATGCTCTCACTTTGCCCAGTTTGGGATCTAGGTGACCAAAAAGTGTGGAAGACATTGCATAGGCATTTCAACATTGCAAAATTTTCAAAGAAAATGTATGGTGGATTGTTACACATTAGATAAATCGTATTGGTCAACCTATCTATGAAACAAAAGGTGTTGATTATGAGATTATCCTTAAGAAGCTTATTATTCTATAATGGGAAAAAAATGCAGCTAACAAATTGAGGCAAACATAAATAAAGGGAAACACAACAAATGAAGTTGATTCGAGTGCTTACAATTCACTTTGTTTGTTTTGGTGTAAGCTTTGCAGCTGGATAACTTTTCAGTCGTGAGATAATGGTTGGAAAATCTATATTTGTACTATTCTCTTGACATGCTCTGAAGCAGGTGGACGTGATGCATTCTATCAGACACTAGGTGTTAAGGTCTTTCCAAACTTTGAGGCAAGCGTCATAGGGGTTTGATAGACATTTGAAGGAAACTTAGAAGAAATGGATACAATATAGGTGTGCAGTTATATCATAATTATATTTCCTTAGAAATGGATGGTATAACTAGTAGCAAGTTGTACATTTTCTTATCAGCTTTTTGGCTAACCTGAGAACCTTGGAAAAACTTTGCTTGTTCAGAGGATGCCCACTTGTCTGTAGAAGGTCTCTATGCCTATCACTTATCAGGTCAGAAATGTTAGGTTTCTAAAGGAAAAGGTGTGTACATGTTGTCACTCTGTAGGTTGACCTTATCTTTACTTCATGACCCAATATCACCTTTGAAATTGAAAAGGCATTAGTTTGTAAAATAATTTGTGATTTTCTGCCTAATTTTCTGATGCGTGTAATCTGTTTTTTGCAGTGTGTAAAAAATGATGAAGAACTAAAATGTCTTTATCTGGAATCGCATTCTATTCCCTATAGCCTTGTTTGTAATGCTTTTAACTCAATATGGTAAAGACAACATAGTTTCTGTATGCTTATAATGCCCACAGCAGATGGTTCAGCCTTAGGGAATTCTAGATATGTCTCTTAAACTTTTAGATCTACATGACCATAATCTAGGTCTGCAAAATGTGCTATTATTAACTTCACCATCGTGAAAAATGCGTTTTCTGCATACAATCATCTAGTTTTATGGAAATCCCTTTTCACTGGACTTTTCGATATGACATCATCATTTTTGGATGGCTTTTATATGCATTTGAAGAGTGGGGCTAGAGACACTACCTGTAACAGCTTTATGGTTCTCAATTCTAGCATCTACTGTTCAACTTTTCTAGATTCTTTCTTGATTGACTTTTGATTTCCAATCTTTCTATTCAACTTAGGAGATAGAGCTGCTTTATGTACTTTGATTTAGATGGTTCTATTTCTTTGCCCCCTAGACCAGTTTAGACACTTATGTCAATAATATATTCTCTTTTTTTCATCCACATTTACCTGTTTTAATTGCCATTGAAAATGTGAGTTTGATTATATATATATAATACCAAACTCTTGAACTTCTGAAGAAGACAAAAAGAAATTAACATTTATAGCACAGTGTGTAACGGCCCAAAATTTTAAGTTTTGCAGCAGTCCTGGTTATGATGGATTCCAAAGACGATCAGAAACAGCAAATTGTTCTGTGTGAATCACACAGATATTCCTCTTCACAATGATTTTCCTGTAGCACTTTTGTAGTAGGAAACTTGTAAGAGATTCTACAGAAAATAAAAGACGCGCAGTGCATATTCTTTTATTTTGCCAAGTGCAGTTTTCCCAATTTAGTTTACAAAGCACCAAGATCTTGTTACTGGGATACCGATAAACGCTGGAAAGATTTTATGTTTTCTTTTTCAATAAGCTTCAGAACTGATATGTTAGTTAATATCTGCCAGTGTGACAATGTCAGAATAGATGGAGTGATTATATTTAGATACTGCATAAAAATATTGCACTCAAAATCTTAATTAATTTTCTTGTCGATCAGGTCCACAAGTCAACAACTATCCTACAACAACTTGCTGCCATTTGTAGTGCAAGTGAAGGAACAAACAAAAAAGGAATTATTTGTTGGAATTCTTTGCAGAGTTGGCTTCTTAGCACGGTATTCTCTCTTCCTCTCATTTTGTGTGTGTATCAGTTATCACCAACTGATGTAGAAATTTCATAGGAAATAATTGATATTGATTGGACAGCTTGTCATCATCTTGGAGTTTAAGAGTAGATTGTATATTATCTTTCTAAAACCAGTGCATCCTTTTTATTTATATGTTGCTTGCATTTATGTAGTAGTTGAAATGAGCAAGGTTTTTTGTTTGGTTCATTCAGGTGCATGCCTTGCCAGCTGAATATCTAAAGCCAGGTGAAGCAGAAACGCTAGTTCCAACATGGTTGAAAGCTCTTCAAGGTGCAGCCATAGATTACCTTGAGAGCAAGAAATGTCAAGGAGGAGGAGGGAATCGTGGATACATGCAAGGTGTTGGTGGTCGTTCTTTAAAGCAGATTGTTCGAGAATTTGCAGATACACACAGACATGTGCCTCCTAGCTTTAATTCTAATAGCATTGTTTGATGGTACAATGTGATGCTCAAGCCTGTGTAATTCAACGATGTCATTTATTCCATTCCAAGGCAGTTGTCCCTAGGTTTAGATGTGCTCAGAAAAGGTCTAAGCATTGATTCAGTGCCATGCAGCTCATTGTAACGAGAATTGTAAATTGAAGTGATTTGTTGAGCCCTAGCTACTGGCATTGGCTTGATTCATTTAGTTATTCTCTATGTTCCATTCTTAAGCAGAAAAAGCTGCTTTATGTACAGTATTATTTGTAAAGGTTAACTACACAAATAAGAGTAACGTTTTCCATGCTCATTACTTTCCGCTCTTAAATATTGACTTGTCCTTGTTGAAAATTGATGTAATGTTTTTTCTTTCTATAGTTGGCTATAGGATGTTTATATCTTTATTTTAAACAGGAATGTGTCCACATCCCCAACATGTTTTAAGAATGCAGGGATGCCTTGAAAACATCTCAAAAAGTTGTCCCAAAGCCCCTGGCTAGACTAGAAATGTTTTGGAAATGACTGGGATGTGGGGGAATGTATAGCCGTCGGTAGGACAGTCAGGGACATGTCATACCTCAACTATCTCAAGGTCAGCCAGACATTCCAGGATGGCCAATATCTGAAAGAAACCACTTACAAGTAAAACACATTCATTTTGCCATTTTGTGAGAAGAAAAGAGATAAGAGAACATCAATGAGAAGAAAAGCAGAGAGCGTCAGTACTTTGACTTATTAGGTAAATTTGACATCCAATGTTTGTTTTTTCTAACTTTTTTTGTATTTTTCTCTTTCCTTCAAGGTTTCAAACTCTTACTAATCTTTGTTTGTTTGTGTTTAATAGAAAGTTTATAGGTCTTTATCTTTTTCACAAAAAAAAAGATGAGCAGCAGTGAGAATTATTTTACTGAAGAGGTTGAGATTGAACAAACAAATCAAATAGATGTTGGGAATGCTCTGGGTGGAGTGTTGTAGGCGAAGTGGGAGGTAGCTCTTCTGAATTCTGTTTTGCTGCCTTCAAAGGCTCATTTGATACCACCAAACCCCTCTTGCAATTGGTGATAACTTTGTATGAAACAAAATATAATTCATAGAGAATAAATATTGGTTGTGCCAAGTGTGCTATGTGGGATTTCAAGGGGCACTACACAGGGTTTCTAATCATCTTTTGTCCATTCTTGAACATGGGGTTTGTTGGTGTGTTTTTTGGCACATCAACTTATGGAACAATTTGTCTTCTTGAAAAGGGGAAAATCACCCTCGAAGGCCCGGAAAACTATTAAGACACTTAGTTAAGCTAGAAGTGTATGACTTTGTTTTCTTCCAAGAAGTTGCTAGGGTTATGGAAAAGTGAGATGAATTGTTTATTTAAGGTGTGTTGTATCTTATTAATTATATCAAAGAGATCCAATGATGTGTATTTGTTTTGAAACAAATAAAGATTTATCACTAGCTCAACATGAAAATGAATTTAATCTACTCCTAAGCTAATCCTCACTAATTAGATGTAAATATAGAGAAAATATAAGTAGGGAAAGGGAGAAAAGAAACATAATATAAAGGGGGAGTTTATAGAAGTCACCAAGTTATCAAAATTCTTAAACTAATTGGGCAATTATCAATCCTCGAATAGTCTTCATGCACCATGTTGCACAGGCGGTTGTCATTGCACCAAAAGATCGACCTATTAATGCCTGATACAGCTATTGGATTTATACAAGATCAAGATCCACAAGAGGCGGTTAAACCATGTCACGAAGCCCAAGCATTGCATTGGACTACACCTACCATAGGAAGAGGAGACCAAGGGTCACACCTTGCAACAATCCCCCCCCCTCGCGCAAGTGCGGGGTTTGAACCTGTGACCTCGGCTCTAATACCAATTATTGCATAGGCGGCTACCGTTGCACCAAAAGATCAACCTATTAATGCCTGATACAACTGTTGGATTTATACAAGATCAAGATCCACAAGAGGCAGTTAAACCATGTCCAGAAGCCCAAGCGTCACGTTGGACTACACCTACCACAGGAAGAGGAGACCAAGGGTCACACCTTGCAACACACCAATTGTGTAATCTTCTATGGACAAAATGCAAAAGATACCCATAGTATTATCCAACCACTAATTCATAGATATATCAAGAGGTTTATACAAAACCAAATTAATAGGGGTGATAATAATATTTTAATTAGGCACAAGTAGCGTAAAGTTTACCAATTACATTTTGTAGCCCTATCACCTCACCACAAAAACCTTTTATTTTCTTATCATTTTCTTCAAAAAATCTTTTTTCCTCGAACAAAAGGAAAAATTTAGGGCATTTCCTTGAACCTTGTTTGATAGCCCCAAGGAGAAAAATGGTGGCCTTCAATTGAATTGTTTGCAACTTTCTTGATTAATCTTCTCCTATCTTTCACCACGGGCATGTTTTTTTTTATCTTTTCTAACCTCTCTAGCTTTGCTCAAAAAGTCTACAATGATGATACTTCCTTTAATCCTTGTAAGTGATTTAGCTCTTCCTATGTAGCTCTATTCTCTTGACCTCTATATGGAAACCCTACTACTTCTCATGCCTCTTCTTGGGCATCTCATCTTCCCATTAGTAACTTCTTTTTTTATTCTATGTCTACAAATGATGAACCTTCTCTCTTTTCTCCCTTGTCTCATGCTATATCCTTCTATCCTTTGTCCACATATTTTTTCCTTTCTAAGGATAATTTAGAGCATGACACCATTATTAATCAATTTCTTAATGCCACCTTACTTGCTCTTCATGCAAATGTTTTCTTCTTTTCATTGATGATGCATCATCAAATATTGACTCTAGTTCCACATTGGATGAAATGCTAGAAGAAATAGAACATACTCTTTAACTCCTTCATCTACATTATGTTTCTAATGTAGAAAACCTCCTAATTATTTTATGTTTTCCAAGTAGAGTCATTGCACTTGTAAAATTTAACCATAAATCCATCATCATTAATCATCAAGGTGTAAATCCTCCTATCATTCATTTTTTTTGTACATGGGGTTCTTGACTTGTTGTCATCTTCTTGCCCAATCGCCACTATCTAGGGTTTCTCAGATGAGCCTAGGAACTCTCCCATGTTAACTCATCTTGCTTCATCCTTTTCTTCTCCCACGGTTACACTTAAAGACTCCTTTTATTGACTTTCATGTAGTAGGTCATACCTATAATATGCAGTAAGACAAGCAAACTAATGCCATTCTTATTTACCTTCATCCTACTCTTATACTTCTGGTAGCTCCTCATATTCCCCCTAAAAATACTGGGGTATGACCTTATTGAACAACTCCAAGCTATGAAAACAAAGATTTCCTTTTGGCATCTTATTCAAAATTCGCCCTATCATGGGTTACTTCCAAAAGCCTCAAAAAAATAAAAATGTTTCCCATTCTATAAAGTTGATCAAAATAGCTTCTTTAATTGAATACATCTATACTAAGCTAACAAACATCACTTTCCCCCCTTTGAGCTCCCTTATGAAATTCAACATAATCTCCTTATATTCATTGTAATTGATATTACTTTGGTGGGCATTAAGTGAATGTTAATTGGTAATGGTTTTGGCCTTAATTTTTGCTTTATTAAATTTTTAAAACACATCCATAGCAATTCCTCTACTCCTTCCTATTGAAGTATTCATTAAAGGTTGTGATAATATTGATCAAAACCCTTTAGGTACTATTACATTACCTATTCTATTAAGTCCTATCACTTTTTCCACTACAGTCAATGTTATGCCAAGAAACCTTTCTTATAATCTTATTCTTGGAAAACAAGGGATTCATGTGATGACGTTTGTTCCTTCTACTCTACATCAGTCTATAAAATTCATTTTTGGAGGGAAGTGATTCATGATTAAGGTAGATAGTAACCCCTTTCACTACCATCAATTTGTGACATCACATTTTTTGTACCAACCAACATTTCTCACATCCCTTGTATTGTGACATCTTCATTCCAACACAATACATTGCCAATTGTTGGATTTGTATCTATTGATGATAATTTTTCTAATTCATGTCCTAGTGATGATTGAAGCTCCTTAGATTTTAAACCTTACAATAGTAAATATAATGACCTCACTCGCTTTGGCACCCCTATATGGCACATGGATTTGCATTCTTATGGTAGAATTAGTCCACGTCGTCTATCAATTATGCTACTATTCTCACATATGTGAATAGATAACTTATTTTAACAAGCCTAGTTGCATAGATACTTCTTTTTTTGAATTATCATTATGACCCAAGAATCAAAATACTTTATAAACATGGATACAATGCAAATGGTCTTGGCTACCTAGGGCAAGGAATTAAGGTCCTTGTGGAGCCTACACCACATCTTTCCACTACAGGATTAGGCTACCAACCTCCGCATTCACCTAAATCTTCTATTTCTCCATTGGATGATGTTTCCATGACTTATTTTCATTAATTACCTTTCCACAACATGAGTGAATTCCCAATCTATCTACTTCTAAATCCCTTCAAAATATTCAATTGTCTTCCATCCCATCCAAACAAAATGGCATCCTACACAAATTGCTCGTCCTCTTGAACACATTTTGTGCATTCTCCTAGAATCCTAGTTGATTACTTTTCCTCTTACATGCAATAAATATCTTAAACACAATTAGTTGACACTTCTCTCTTGTGTATATTATAGAAAGCAAGGCCATTCCTCTATCATCAAAAGGTAAAATAAAAAAACCTTATCAATACAACTATCATCATTGTTTCTTCTATTGATGCACCTTTCCCTTCAAACAATACATAACAATAAGAAAAATCTGTGTCTAGTTAATCCAACATTTTAAATATTATTTTTCCTTTCTATGCCACTTTGGCCATCAACACATGGCATTGAGATTACCTCTATCCTAACATTAGAACCAACTCTATCTTGTTCAATCCAAAGTTTCATGTTTTGTTTCTTCTTTCTCCTACACCTTATTCTTCATGTTGTACACCTTATTCTCATGTCTAATTGTCTCTACAATATTGTTACCTTTTATGTGGCACTCATCACTTTCTTTCTTATCATGTTGCCATGTGGTGCCAACATAATTTCTAGTGCATTCCTTGTCTTTTGTCAATCATCTTCCTTGATAATGATGTAACTCTTTTACTTTTTGGTAGTCCCATCTCTACTATGCAGGGGCAAGCACAACAAGATTTCTTATGCCTATGTTGGGGACAAACAAAACATTTTTTTCTTATTTTTCAAGGGGTAATTGTCTTATTTTATTGCTCCTCCCTCTTATTCCATACACTTTTTACGTTAAAACTAATTGTATACCTTTAGTTAATGCAATTATTTTAAAGGGTCATATATCCACACACGCGCGCGCACACACACACACACACACTGCACACCGCACACGCATGCACCGCAAACACACACGCACACACACACACACACACACACACGCGTGCGCACACACACATACACACACACTCACCCGCTTGTAGCCTCAAGTATAGAGACATGGTTGGATACAACTACCCTTATTAGAATTGCTTAATGATAAAATGCACTAGAAAATGTAATCCCTAGTATTGTATTTTCATACGAGGAGCCACCTAACAACATAGCACATTAGCACATGTGACTCATCTCAACTACTTTTACGGTTTCTAGCAATAGAGCACGTTAGATATTGAATCATATCCTAGATTTACCTAACGGAGTATGTGAGGATTATGTCTTCATGATTCCAAGTGACTGAGTAAGTCATAACTTGAATTATGCATTTTCTTTCATATCAATTATCTTTATTCCCCTTGTGCACATTAGTTTATTCTTTTGTGAATCAAATATTATATTCATCATCTAAGATTTTTTGTCTATTGGTTTCATTATGTATATGGCTTGTCTTTCTCATATACATATTTGTGATGTCCTAACACAATTTTTTTGCAAGTTTTATGTTTTTTGACATCTTTGTGTTGGTCATGTTTTTCTAACACTTCTATGTGTAGGTTTTATTTTTTACTAACATTGTTTGCAAATTTTAGCTTGGTGGCATACATTCTTCACTTGAAAATTGTTGCATATCCTTTTTTGTATCCTCAAAAAGTTTAATACTTTTTGCATTTTCATTTTTGGACTTCAGCATAGCTAATATAAACTTGTGACATTAGCCCTCTAGTGGGGGGGAAAAGTAAGGTCAAAATTGCATGCCCTATAAATTTGACACTAGAAATTGTACTCATTTTTCATGTCCATTCTATATAGTATGTAACCTACACCAATTTAGCCCTCTTTCTTAGCCTAGTTCATAATTCAAATGCCAAGTTTTGTGTACTTAGTTCTTGGTATGATTTTTTTGTGCTTCGTGTACAATGTGACCATTTTGTAATGTTTCTTGTTTGTTCTTTGTGGATGATAGCACAATTGCGCAAACATCTATGCAAGCACACTAATGTCTTGCAACTATATGAGCTTTATTTGGTGGCCAAAAATTGTCTTTTCAACTTCCATTTATTTATAACTATCATTTTGTGTAGCTTGTTGAGTTCCCATCAATCATTTCTTGACTTCTTTGCCCAATATAGTCTCTTGAATTATTCATATTTTGAATTTAAAATTCCTTCTTTCTTCTCATGTTTTTGAAATTTATTTTTGTGCTTTGAGTTTTCTTCTCCAATCTTCTACAAGACTCTACTAGTTTTAGTTTTTGAAGCATCTTCCATTGTCATTGTGAAGCTTTTTTATGTACCCTTCAATACCATTTTCTTGGAAAATTTGTTGTTCTTTCTTTTTCCTTGTTGTTTATGTATCATATTATTCACTTGGTAAATCTAGATTATATATCTCTCAACTCTTCCATACAGATAAATATAATAGTGGACACAATTATTATTATCCTTTTATATCATTTATATTATTGCTCTTAGTCCTAGATGGACATAAGATATGAGTGCACACTCCCCAATATTTCCATTCGATTTCTCATGGAGGTCAAAAGACCAAATCAAGGGTTTGACCATATTTGAAAACTCCCAAGCAGTCACCAACATTTGTCCTATCCTAGTTATAGGTGCATTTGAAGATTCAACTCACTACGGAGGTTTCATATTCATCTTTGGTGATATTTATTCTATTACTACATTGTGGTATATTCTTCATTTCCTTATTTGCATATATATTAGATGGTATTATGTTACTTTCTCCAAGTTTAATGGCATTTCTAGATTCTATTTTATGTACATTGGATTCTAGATTCTACCCAAAAGTTTTATTTTTTGATGTTCAAGGATGATATTATGTAACTTGGACTATAAGACACATCCTAAACAACACAAGTGTCGACATCTAAACTAAGTTTCCTCCAAATTTGTTCTATAAACTATTTGCAACTTCAAGCTCCCTTTTTTATAGTTCATTTTTGTACTCTACCAAATAAAATATCATGTGGGTGAAAGTTTTCCAATTATTTTTCATAGGAACATCTAGACTTTATTATTCCTCACTAGAATTTTCTAAGGTTTTGGATCTTCTAGAGATTTTAAGATCCATCTCATAGTAGGGGTTTGTTGTGCCTTGCACCCATGCCCCATTTTTGGCATGCCAAAATGGGCAGCTCCCTCTTTCGATGGGAACTTTCCTCTTTTGTCTTCTCTTTGTTTCCTTCGGGTTCTCTTCTCTTGTTCATTATCTTTTCCTCACTTTCTTGGGGTTTGTACTTCAGGCATGCCTTCTTTGTCAGACCCGATCCATGACCCTTGCTTGTTGTCTACCCTAGCTTGTCAAACTTTTGGGTGTTGTTTTGTCATTTGTCATGACTCTCTCCACCACCCCAATCTCTGACTACCAATGAGGTGCTTGTCTTGTCATCTTCACCAACTAATCTAGTGTGGCATTTACTTCACTGACTAGCATTAATATTTCTTTGGATGCAAAAACCCTCGATAGTTTTTATTCTCATTTTAGTTCACTTTGCCTTTGAGATATTGAGCTCTTATTATTGGCAATGCTTGACCTAGGAATTGTGAGGTTGTGGTGTGATCATACACGTGAGGTATCTATTGTGTTCATGTGTTGCTCATGTTGGGTGTGCTTTATTTCCTTATTTTCTTTGACTCCTTGAATTTCACCATTGAACTAGGTAGGGCTCTCATGCTTTCATCTAGTTTTAATGATGGTTGTCTTTGTGTTCTTTTGTTTGTTATTCCTTTCCTTTTGGGGGGTTTGTGTGCTTTTGTGTTTTTTCTTTCCATTCCTATCCATGGGATTCAATTTTGGGTTCTTATCATTTGATTTTTCATTTTTATGTACCTTTTTTAGTTGCCTTCATTCTTCATTTTTTCATTGTGAACCCTTGTCAAATTCCACTAAAACTCAACATGCCAATCAATTTCATTTTGATTATGTCATTACACCTCGACAGGTTTTGGTTCTTTGAACAATTTAATACCTTTCTTAAGAATCAGAGTTGGTCATTCCCTCGAACCTCGATCCCAAATGGAACTTGACTTAGCATTTTTTGATAATTTTGAACCATTGGTGTTTGAGGGTTCTTTTTAAGGTCTAATGGTCTTGGGTACCATAGGGTAAGGGATATCCACAAACACTGATCCCTGAAAAATTTATCGTGTGAATTTTATGTAAAAGTTTTGACCTTCGATGATCAGGTTTTCACTCTAACATCTAAACTAGGTCTTGCACAAATGGTAAAGGTTGTTCCAAATTCTTGACCCCTAATAAATTTTTCCTTAGCAACTATGGTCTTAGTGACATTTAAGAAATCCTTCAAAGATCAAAGATTGGAGATCAAGCCCACTTATTAACATTTACAAGTCTACCGAGACAATAGATAAAACATGTTTCAGAAGCACGATTCCCAAAAGATCACATCAACATAGATTTTAGCAATATTTTTTATCATTAGGGACCAAATGTTTCCCCTAATGACCATCAATCTTTTGAAACAAATAGCAAAGTTTATCCTCAATTCTTGAAACCCAATATAAGTTATAGAATCAATCCAAGGATTTCAAGCTAAAGCAATACGACCTATTTTAAGACAATTAGCTTGATTCAAGGGGTATTCCTGAAACCTGATTCTTGACACCTAACACAATTTTTTACTAGGTATAAAAATTAAATCCTGTCACTATAAGGAACATGAATTGATAGAAAACCTTGGGGCTCGATAGAAAACATTATTCAAACAAGAGGATTGATAGATGTGTTACTATATATTGATCATTTCTTCATACAAGAGGATTGATTGGACTACCATTATTAGTGATAACTTGTATGAAAAATTGGTGGATGTCCTAAGAAGTCAAGTTTTAAATGGCCTCCTACTTGGTGTATTTTCTTTCTTATCAAGCTACCTTCCTAGGAAGTTAAGGAGAGTGGGTCCCCTCCTAATGGGAGAAACAAAAATCTACCACCAATTCCCAATTTAATTGGGAATAAATTTAAAAGAATTATTGTTTGGTAAATAATGCCTTTCTATATGCAATCATTAGAGAACTAGAAAATGAATTTGCATAAAGAATTTTTATGGTAGCAATAGTTGAATTGAAGAACTAGAATAACTAGTATATTTAGTTCAAGACATTTACATATATTAGTGTAGTAGGTTTCCACAAGGCACCCTGCAAGTTACCCAAGTATCCTAGTGATAGGATAATTTTGTTAGAGCTTTGCAAACAAGTGGAAAAATTCCACAAGATGATAGAAATTAAACATAAATCTGGATACTCCTTTCCCATTATGATTGAAGTATATTCTTATGCAAACATGCAAACAAAAAATGGTTGAAATTGAGATGGCTCCATGGAATATAAGTTTATATAATGACCCAAAAAACAAGTTTGATCCAATTGGAAAAATTATTTGATTCATTGGGTCTCATTACAAGCATGACATTACCTTGGAGGATTAATGGGCCAACTGCATAGATGAATATGAGGTCAAATTGATGGACCACTATAGATTGACTACAAAATTGATAAAAGCATGTAACATAGTAAAGGTGCCAAAATATTTGATAGATGATGGTAAGATGCTAAATTATCTATACGAAATATAAGGGGTCTTCAATCTACCCATTCACAATTTAGATTTTTCAATATAGGAAGATTCATCTATCGAGAATAGGAAACAAATGTGGTGGCTTGCTCTAAATAGTATATCTTTGGTTACAAAAGTCACTTTCCATTCATCTCTTTCATGGATTCTAATTTTATGATACCTTCTCTTGAGATCAATCTTGGAAAAGTACATTGCTCCACTCAAATAATTCATCCAATCGTCCATGCACAATAACATAAACATGTACTTTATGGTGATATAGTTAATAGCATGAATTCTATACACATCCTCCATTCTCCTCTTTTCGGTTCAATCATTATACATATAGAAGAATGAATCATAAATTTTCATGACCAAACCTCTTTCTATTAGTTCATTAACTTTTTTTTTTCAAATCAACGCTCATATCAAGGCTCATCCTGTGAGGTACCTTATTTGGTAAACTATCTTACGATCAAATCCATACAATGTGAAATATTGTGCATATTTGGAAAATTTTCAAGTATTCCTTTATCCATGATGTCTTCAAATTATTTTAGTAAAACTGCTAATTTTGGTTCCTTAGAGTTGTGTGGCTATTTTTCCTCCACTAGTGTATGCATAGCTACCAACCCATGACATTTCTACAATTTTTCAACTTCCTTGAGAAATTTTTTAGTAGTCAAGAGCATTACCTTGTTTTTTGTATCTTTTTCCTCTACTTCCAATAACTCAAACTCAAACTTCTTTACATCCTTTGTAATGGTGAATATTATATTACTTCCATTATGGATGACACACACATCACATTGCTATGGTCTAGGTCTAGGTCTAGCAACACAGGAGAATCATTTATAGGATTCACATCACACTAAATTTAATCAAAATAAACTTCAATATGAAATATAACTAATCATTATTCTTACACAATCATCTAATTCCCCTTCTACAACCATGAAAATAGTAAGGATGTGATAAAATATTAGTTCTAACACTGATTTCTCTACCATTGTTTTGGATGATAAGTTACTAGTGATTTATTTATCTATTATTATTTTACATCACTTCCTCCAAATTTACATTGTGTCAAAATATTTTTTTTCTCAACCATTGTTCTTTACCCTACTTAATAGTCTTGAGTAAAGCCTTGTATAATAATAGATTCTATTCACCTTCTAAGAGTACACTTTTTGTATCACTTCCTTACTCTTCATCACATTGTCTACCATACATGATATTTTTGGTGTATCCCTGTTCACATGCAACATTTGGATTCTTAAATTTCCTCATGACCTACTTACCCACATCTAAAATAAGCTCATTAAATTTCTTCCCATAGCCTCCTCTACATTTTCCTTCCTTTTCCATAGAACTATGATCTTCTTTAGGGCCTTATGCATCCCTACTAGACTGTATAGTTTATCTTTGTGCATACCTTTTCTTTCTATTTTTCTTTCCCTTTCTACTCTTTCCCTTACCTTATACTCTCACTTTCTTTTGGGACAAATTCCTCCCTAACCTTAGAATGGCTTGGTAGGCATCTTCCATGGAATGAATTAGAAATAAAAAATCTCATCTTAAATTGTGGCATGCAAATCATTCATATACTAATATGTATTTTCCACATCATATTCATCATGACCTATTTGGATGTTAAGGAGGTTATGTTGGTGTAGGTTTTTATTTTCCTAGTGGGTTAATTATTTTTCTCTTAGTCCTAGGTTTTTCCTACACTTAATTAAGATTGCTTAGGATAATAAAGTGAGTTTATTATTTAATAACTAGGAGATAAGTATTTGGTGTCACCTTCCTTAAAGGGTGGAACACATTCCACTCTCGGTGGCATCCTCCATTTTGGTGGTCCATAATTTCCACTTTTGGTGGGTATCTCCACTTTTAATGGTCCATCTCCAATTTTTGTGGTTGATTCCTATTGGTTGGATTTTCCACCTACCTCCTCTCCTAAGTTCTATATAAACTCACTACTTAGCTTGTATTTGCATCCATTCATTCTCTTGCATTGTTGCATACTTCGACATGCATGCACCTTGATGCATGCAATCATTATTCATGCATCTTTTCTTTATTTATTTTTAGCTTGGAAGCTCTTAATACAATTTTGTCACATCGACATTGCATAATCTCTCGGAGTCCTAGTTTGCATTCTTATGCTTTTCTAGTTTATGTAGCTTTTGTTTTCTCTTAAAAAGTTCCTTGGGTTTTTAAATCTATTTCAGATTTCTAACATGGTATCACAACTTTTGTATTGAGAAATCTAAGTTCATAGATTCTTGATTGAGAGGTTGAGTTTCTTGTAAAGATCTTGTAAATTTGTGTATGCTCTTCTCTTACATTTTAAACGATCTGGAGAATCAGAAAGGATTTGAAATGATCTAATAACCTCGTCATATTGCATATATGTTTTGTGAGATATAGGTGATTCCAACATTTTTGGTTATACTGGCAACATTCAATGTTCTAACATTGAATGTTCTAATGCATTCAAAAGGCTCGATAAAGTCATATTTGGATTTTGTTTCATTCAAATTGGAGATCATTTGACAAAGTTGCAAATGAGGGTTTGAAACTCATATTTGAAAACAAATTTTTACTGGAGTATTTTCAACCTAAACAGACCTTTCCATTGCATTCAAAAGGCCCAAAAACCCCTATTTTCATATAGAAATTGTCTATTTTAGAAGAATTTTTTTTGGCATATTTTTCTTTTGCCAAGAGGTCATCACTACAAGAAAAATTTACCTTCTTTTTAAAAAAATTCATAACATTTCACCACGGTGTCCGTTTTCAGCAAACGAGATATCGTTGGAAAGCTGGAGACAAAAAAAATTCCATATACAAAGGTTTTGAAAAGAAAATTTTTCATTTTCTGTCAAATATTGCAGGTTGAAGCTGTTGTTGGTTTTTTCTTCAACAAGCCATAACTTTCGTCTTAGAGCTCCATTTTTTGGAAACAAATAGGTGTTGGAAAGGTATTGAAGAGAACTACATAGTTATAGAGCTAATTTTTCATATTTTATCTCAGATTCATTTGTATCAGAATTTATTATTTTGGTCATTTTGGGCGTATTGAGCTTGTATCTTGGAAAAGGCTTTGTAAATACACTAATCATAAAGTGTCAATATTGTAATATCTTGGCGGGGTGATTTCTAAGACTATTGGAAAGGGGGTTGTCTCTTGATGTCTCTTTTTGCATTCACTTAAAGTTACTTTTTTGTATCAATCTTGGGGGAATTATACAAACAATTTGTAATCACGAACTAAGATAAAGTTCCATTTATGGGGGCATTAAGTATGTCTCTTAAAAAAAAATTCCATCCTTTTATTGTCAAGCTAACTTCATAGAACTATTTATCCTAGAAACAAGGGATAAAGAATCATTGCCTTGAGTAGGATCTACTACCTTATCTCCTTGGACTCGTTTCTGAGCCAAGCGACTATAATCAAAAGAATGCATGTTTTAACAATATGACATGGTCTATGAACTAATATGTCTTAATATTTCTAAGGATATTATACATCATGTAGAGCACACTAAGTGCCCTTTCACTACTTGGACCATCATTTAGCAGTTGTATGGACACATTAGATCTTCATCTGAAAGTGATATTTCCTTGGAGGAGCAGGCTATTGTGGATGATATTAAGAATTGTGTTTCCTCGTCTTGTGTGGATACATCTTGTGTGGATGATCAATTCATTGATACCCCATCACCATATATTGTTGCTACTTCATATTCCAATGTTGCTTCTTCAAAATTTTCTAGTGATTCTTTACAGCAGGACATTCATTGTCTTTCAGATTCAGCTTGGGATGATCTCTTGACAAGTATTTCAGAATTGTTTATAGAGACACATATTGCATATTTGGAGGACATAATTGATGGTATTCATATTCTCTTTGATGAATTTGATTCTTCTTTAGTTGTTGTGAGGGAACACTTTGACCCTCTTGTTCAATCTCTACAAAATCATTCATCATAGTTTGACATGAGTGTGGATACTTTGAATCAACATTTGGAGGATACATCTTCAAAGGAGATACTTGAGTCTTTGGATGGTGTTCTACATGACTCTCGAGGAGATTCTAAGTTTTCATTTTCAGTAGTGTGGCCTAGAACGCCTGATTTGATTGTGGGAGCCTTCGACATCGACATGGGGACACTTGAGTCGAGTTTAAAGACTTCATACATCTTGAGTTTTCTTCCTACATATTCTCTTTAGGAGTGGGGAGATAGCTCACATACACCTTTGATTTTGTTTCTTCTTAAGGGGAGGAATGTTGTTCAACAATCATGGACCATCTTCTACATCATGTTTCAAGCATCTACCATTGGATCTCTTTGGGGGGGCTTCTTTGTCCTTCCACTTCATTTCTCTCTATTATGGGGGGGTGTACTTCCTTTTTGTGGGATGGGGCTTCTTCTTCTTTGGGGGTAATTTTATATGTACATGGGTATCTAACATGGCTTCATTTTTCGGGACCCATCATCTTTTGCATCCTCCTAAGTTGTGCTTAAGGGGGGGTGTTGGTGTAGGTTTTCATTTTCCTAGTGGGTTAATTTATTTTCCCTTAGTCCCAAGTTTTTCCTACACTTAATTAAGCTTGCTTAGGATAATAAAGTGAGTTTATTATTTAATAACTAGGAGATAAGTATTTGGTGTCACCTTCCTTAAAGGGTGGAACACATTCCACTCTTGGTGGCATCCTCCACTTTTGGTGGTCCATACTTTCCATTTTTGGTGGGAATCTCCACTTTTTGTGGTCCATCTCCAATTTTTGTGGTTGATCCCTATTGGTTGGATTTTCCACCTACCTCCTCTCCTAAGTTCTATATAAACTCACTACCTAGCTTGTATTTGCATCCATTCATTCTCTTGCATTGTTTCATACTTTAGCATACATGAACCTTGATGCATGCAGGCATTATTCATGCATCTTTGCTTTGTATCTTTTTGGCTTGGAAGCTCTTAATGCAATTTGGTCACATCAACATTGCATAATCTCTCAGATTCCTGGTTTGCATTCTTTTTTTTCTAATTTATGTAGCTTTGATTTTCTCTTAAAAAGTTCCTTCGGTTATTCAATCTATTTCTAATTTCTAACAAGTTAAAACCTTTGGTATACTACTGTTGATGCCAAAAATTGGCAAGGTAACAGCCTTTTGTGGGAAACTCAGTTAAAGGGGGGACCTATTGCACTAAACTAAGTGACCTCCATATTTTAAAGAAGTCGGATCTTCTATAACTGGGGTTTTGAATGGGAAAAGGAAGGAGGTATAAAAAATAAAAGTATCTAACTAGGGCGGTGCACCAATAATTAGATGTAAAGCACGATAGACCTATCTTGTAGATGCAATCTAAGGGCCCATTCAACAATCTACCATGTCTAAAATGAAAGGAAACTAAGATAAAATCTAAATGATTCACTTTAATGACATAAAATAATATTCATGCGCATTTACCGAAAAGAGGAGTCGAAGACATGATCTAAGCCAACAAACTTGCATTCAAATTATAGAAGTTCTGCAAATGAAACATTTAACACCACAACGGCACAGTAAAACTTTATCAAAGTCTTCAAGAAAACAAAAAGGCCAAACAATGGCACAGTCTGTAAGTCTTTACAATAATATAAAAAGTGGTAAAGGCTTGGTTCTTCTACCAATATTTTCTTCTCAAAAAATCCGAACTCTTGCTTCGATGGAAGAAGTAGTATTTATAATGAAACCTAGCTCGGTGAGCCAATAACATAAAAGATCCTCTGATCATGAACAATGATGCATTTAGCAATGATTTCCCCTTTTTCGTTACAACTGGAAAGATTTGAGCCATGACCGAGGACACCCTAGAGCTAGATGCATCCCCTGCAAATGATGGAAGTGGTCCCAATAGACCAAAGTGCTGACACGTGCAATTCAATCATGGTGGTAGTTACAAAATAGGGTAGTTGGTGATAGGTTGTCGCCTGCTTAGTTTCCCTTTGCGAGAAATTCTTTAGAAGATCAAGTGGAAAACGGTCGAGGACGATGCTCGTTCATCCCCTTAAGCGATGAAAGACCTGCGATGTGAAGACACGTGGAGGTGTTCGAACATACTGTGCTGAAGGTGGGGTCCGTCAAGGAATGTGCACAGACAGATGCTATGTGGTAGCTGGTTGGGGCCCGAAAGGAGAGCGATGCAAAGGGGCACAAAAGATTGTGAATTGTTGACATGTGGAAGCATGATGCAAGCTTTTGAAAAGCGAGAGGAGGAAACCTTGTGAGGAGCACTTGGTTGACAAGTGGTGACATTCGCAATGAGACTTTGTGAAAGGATCCCGATGTTGCTTTTTCTTTAGAGGAGGGCGAGGTCGGTACTTAGGCAAAATAGAATTACCCGAAGGGAGCATGGGAATTTTGTATTCACAGCTCTTGGCGACTTATCAAGGGCATTTCTCCTATGAAACGAGGAACCCAAAAATTTTGGCTTGTAGACCAGAGACTTATCCTTCGGGCGGTGTGATCAAAGCTTAGAGAGGGTGGTCTGAAGAGGCAGCCATTCATCTTCGGATGGAGTCGATATGTTGTGCAGATTCTCTTGCACTCCATGCAGATTGATAACTTCTTTGTAAGGCAACGTCGACAATATACCGGCCTAGGATTCAAGTTGAAAAAGAAGTTGCACGATTGGATGAGTGACACTCTCAATATCTCCTGCAACAAGGGGCTAACTGAAACTTTGAAAGGAAGACGGGTCTTGTTGTTTCTCCTCAATCTTTTCTGCCATATGCTCTTTCATGGCCACTGACTCATCTTCAAGAAATGGAGATGGTAAGCCCATTTGAGTTAGGTGACCAAACCTAGCTCGCATGTTTCTCATGAGCTGATCCAATTTGGTGGCACACTCGTTGGTATGCATGATAACTTCATGGCAATGGATGAACTGATTGGATTTTTTAGTAGTGACTTTTCGATCTTCAATCCCTGCACCTGCCAAGACTTTGTCTGAGACCTAATATAGCCTGTCTAATAATATTTTGGCCTCTAAAACTTTTTCGATGATTGATTGAGGGAAATGCTCGATTGTTGCATGAACCTCTCTACCTAAGGCTGTTGTTTCTGCCATAAATTAGAGTGTTGGCTATAGAGTTAGGAAGAAATCCTTCACTCTTTTCCAATATGGGACATACAACTATTGGGCCACCTGAAGAAGGTTTGTTTGATTGACAAGGTTTGAGGTCGATTCCTTCAATAAGGCAATCTCTACATCCTTTTGCTCCATATCATGCGCTAGCTCCGTAATCTTTTGGTTTTCCATGGTGAGTTTTCCCTATAGAATCTATGATTTTGTGACCCAGCTAGCTTCGGCCCGCTCCTTGTTTGTTGCTTCTTTCTCCAATGAAGACTTTAGTTCTGTAATTTTATTTTCTAATTGAGCTCGGTGGATATCAAAATCCACATCCTTTCGCTACATTTTTTTCTCTAATTGAGCGCATTGGTGATGAAAATCTTCATCATTTTGTCGCATCTCTTGCTCCAGCATTGCTAACTGGTCCTGATACTCCTTGTTCTTTTAGTGCAGCTTAATGATCAAGTTAGGATCGAGGGATTGAAACTTCACTAGTTCTTCTCGGAGCTTTTCTTTTTCCATCTCCACTTGTTGGGATAAGTGCTTGTATTCAAATTCTTTAGCTTTTTCCTTGTCAAGCAAGACCTTGACTCTACTCTTTATGCTCTTCAACTCTTCTTCCCTTTTCTCTAGCTACCAATCGGTCTTAAAAAAACCAATGATCACCACCCGTTGTGTCTCCTCCATGAGCTCCACCTTGTCCTGAGGTTGGGCTATGCTTAAATCGAGCCCGATGGCATACATGTTGTATTCATCTGGCTGCATTTCTCCTTGTGACTTGCTGACAGTTGGGTACATGGTTGCAAAATGTAGCGACTGTTGTGCTTCATTAAAAATTGTTTGTACCTTCGGCTCTATCGGCTTCTTAGCATTTTTAGCCTTTTGTCTTTGGGCTCTATTTGCTCGTGCTTGCCTAGTTTTATCACCTTCTAACAATAATTTAGAGGGCGCCCTAATGAGTCCATCAACGAAAGGTGCATCGGGAGGAAGGGCAAAAGGAAATGAAAGAGTGGTGGTACCAAGAGACTTCTTCTTCAATACACTAACCGTCTAAGGCGAAAAAGGAGGGATACTCCAATGCTCTAATTGAGGACCAGTAGGAGGACTTGCAAGAAGTGGAGTCATGATAGTTTCTAACTGCTGGGAAGAGTGGATCAGCTCTGTAATTGCTGAGGTAGGAGATGTATCGATGAAAGGGGGGATAGAGTGTGTGACGCTTTGGGACGCAGAATGGGCCAAGGTGAATGATGTGAGGTTCTATGGAGGAGTAAGGGAAAAAGGGGGCACATGAGAGAACTGTACAAAACCCCTCGCTATCATTGGAGTAGAGGTTGAAATGCTTTGGTCGACGCATGAAACCAGAGGTGTCGTAGACACAACAGGGGCAACTAAGGTTTGCGAAACCAGAGAAGAGGGAGTGAAAGATACCTGCAGGGTGGATGATTGCTATGCTTCATCCTTCATTGGCTCTTCGCTTGCTTCAAGGTCCTGCAAACACTCTCCAGATGATGCCTCAACTCGTTGTTATTTTGTTGGTGGCGAGTCGCCTACCACTATGGTTTTGGATTGTTGCACACAGGTTGCCCTAGTCCTCCTTGTGGTCTAGGTGCGAGTCAGTGAAGACCTCGCACATGATATGTTAACCCTCACATTAGAGGAGACCCTGCTAGGTTTCTTTACAACCTTTCCCTTTTCTTGAGTCGATACGTCCTGCGCCTCTGTTTGTGGTTCCGCTCCCTCGTTTGACTGTGATTCGGCCGACTCCGAGATGGAGTCCTTTTCACCACTCTCATCGGAATCTGGATGCTCATTGTTCCACAACTTTTTGAACTTATCATCCATCTCCAGGCTATCATATGGAGCCTCAGTTTGTTGGGTCTCCTGACGATTTATCCAAAAATCATGGATCTTCTCCTCCTTCCACTTGTAATTCTTTAGTAGATTGTTGCAGAGAGTAGTCCTCATTTTTCTTACCTTATCATACTGCGTAGTGGGGAGGTAGAAACCGATCCAAGGGGGCCGACCATATTTGGTAGGAATATAAGCTAGGTCAATAATAAATTTGTTTGCATCCATCGTTGGATTCAAACGCTTCTTCCAGTAAGGTCGGGGGTGATGAGTCACTTTGACATATTTGTTTGGCAAGTCATCATTGGGGTTGTAATTCCATTTATCACAAATCCACACCAACCCCAGATGAGCCAAATTTTCTTCCAATACGTCATGAGCCTTTCTCTTAGCCATGACTACAGTTTTGTAGTGCTTCAGGCATTTGAGAAATCCCTTCTTCTTTGCTTTCCCGCTACAAAAGGTGACGTCCATAATTGATACCTAGTGAAATACTTCAAGCGCCAGTACCCGGTCTGTAAGACATGACGAGAACTGGAAGGGATCTCTGGTGAAGCCGCGCAGTCAGACGAATGTGAGGTCCTCGCCCAAGAACCAGTCACACTTTGGAGTGAAGTTCTGCATGAAATCAGTTTGGTTCAAGTTGAACCGCAAGACAATGTTGTCTCTTCTTAAATCTTGTAGAATCGAATATAAAAAATAATCTGAAAATGAGTAATAGTCAAATGTCTCAGAGAGAAGGGGATTCCATGCGGAAATTGGCTTCCTCCTCTGATTTTTCGTCAAAAATCGAGAGCCTCAGATGCTTCTGGAAGAAGTCAGGATTCTGATGCAAGAACATATGTGTGAGAAAGGATGGGAACCTAAACCTTCATTGAAGCCAGTACTCTTCTATCTGGTTGAGCATCTCTTGCATGAGGAATTCAGCAAAATCGTACCAAAAAAAAGAATGTTGCTTGCGTAATTGGAAACCTAAACTGAGCTAAAACTCCTGGACTTCCTTGTCGGTGTCTAGGCCACAAACAAATGTCATCATAGTGAAAGCATCCTTCATATCATTCTTGAAGCCCTTATGCGTCATTGGGATCTGCATTGGCTTATTAGGAGCTTCTCTAAGTTTTTGAGTCTCCGTGTTATAGAAATTTAGTACAAGGTCTCTGGTCTTCCAATAGTTTTCCCCTTTTGCTGGAGTGAAATTCCCCATTTTAGGCCCTTTGGAGTGAAACTCTGGGATACAGAGCATATTCCAGATAGCCTCCTTGCATATAACCACACTCACCTCCCTGCCCTCAATGGTGTTGGTGTCTGGGTTGAAATTTTTGATGGCCTCATCAACCAATTCAAGGCAATTGTGCACGAGCGGGGCCATATATTTTGGAAGCCCACTATACCAACATTTATGCTCCAAGGAGTCTGGGTCGCTATTCTTTCTCATCCTCTCACAGGCTGCTTCCCTCAGTGATTTATGATTTTTTGCAAGAATGGGGTCATGAATATTTTCCCATTCTTCTTTAATTCATTTCTTATCTTTGCAAGGGCTTTTCTTCTCTGCAACTTGCATATTTGCCCAAATCGACTTCTCTGGAATTCCAGGCGAAGCATAAGAGACATCCTCGAAGACTTCGGCGGCTGGTGTCATGCACATGACATTAAATAAACTTCGACCCTCTTATTTTTGCATCTCGGCCTGAGAACTTTGAGCAGTTGCCATAACTTGTAAAGTTTTACCTAGAAAGCACATTGAAGCAGTATAAATGGAACCTAAAACACAACGTAAGGTTTGTGGTCTCAAAACCAAACAACCTTTCGCTTTAGGTTTAATTTACACCGAGGCAGTGAATTCTCCATGATTACTCTTGTGTTCGGCTTCCTTTGCTGCAAAATTGCATCACACCTGGCTCTTTAATGATTATGTTTTTCTTAGTCTTTTCACTACTCAAGAAGTTTTATACCCTGTCTGATTTTTGCATGTGATATTTAGCTTTTCTCTTTAATTTCCTACCTTCAACCGGTAGACAACGGTTGCCTTTTTGCATTTAATTCTTTATGTACCACCAACTCCTCTATCCACATGAAATGAACTACTTGCCATTTTTGACAAGACAAGAATTCATAATTGTGTTAGAGATAACGTCCCTTCAACATGATTTTTATGGGAAATTGAGTCGTCGTCTCCCTGTTATTCACCTTCTCACTTTCCCTCGCCATTAATATCCCTAAAAGCACAATTAGGTTGATGCCATAATGAGTACTTTAGAAGGATTCATGCTCAACCTTAGAGCTTGAAAAGGCCTGCATGCTGACACCTAAGCACCTGTGCATATGATCCATTGCCTAAGCTTGCCACCAATTCGCATTAATTGATTACCGCTCCTTAACCTTGCATGTAGCAATTCATACTTGTGGACGCAACTGGGTTGGAAAATTGAGTTGGCCTTTTGGGTGGGATTCTCAAGCTAAAATCGATTACCACCATGCTTGGGATATAGGCTACCTCGGGTTTTTCTATAAAAGGGCCTTGTCATAGCAGCGGACTATACTTAGCGATTTAGCAAAAGCATTAGGCAGTTTAGATAACATAATTACTTCGAAGGTTGAGTAGGTTTTAAATTTGTATATCACTAGACCTAGGTGTTTTGAGTAGAGGCTGACACAATGAACACTCTGATTAGGCTAGTGTGCAACAAGTCTCAAGCGGATTTTCTGGGAGAGATCTCAAATAGGCGCCTGAAACATATAACCAAAAACAAACACTCACTAGCCATTATAGCCATGAAATGGGTTTTGGGTAGAGATTATATTGAGTATGAAGATAAATATCGGGTGAACACCGATATATGATCCCACTTCATTGCCTCGCTGCTTGACATTCAAGCTCCGAAAGCCATGATACTTCGCCTAACGCTTTAGATTTTCCCAAAAAGGTACCTCGGAGGCCTTGGTGAAGCAGTAGCCAATGCAATGTATGGTTTGGGCCTTTCGGTAGCGAGAAAACTACAAAGGTATATTGAAGAGGATGCGGCGGTACCATGGGTACCATTTTTGAGTGGGTTTCGTCTACATTTTCTTGTTGAACACCATGAGAGAGCCACCCATGCATGCCACTTCTTGTTGTGCTGCTACAATGTAGTGCTATTCTATGATGTGGACTAGTACACCAACTTCAGGAACCTTGTATTTCCTTCACCGCTTGTTTTGAGTGTTGGTGCTTCTATTCCAGATCCTGCTACTATTGGTGATAGCCTTCCTGTTGCCCCTGACAATGTTCCAGTTGATGAAGGCAATGCTCACATGGATGGCGACAATGTCCATGCTCCAGCTACTTGAAGATTAAAACATCTTTTCCTCTTTTGTATACATATATATAAGGAAGCCTCATATAATGTCATAATTTGAGTGCATGGCCCCAGATCCATTTTGTCAATGTTTCTTATCAAAATATCTATATAACGAATATCCTTGCTATCTTCAAACCATTGTCTTCATTCATGTGCTCTCCGCAAATTTTATGGATGTCTTCGCTTTTGAACTTTGATTTATGCAATATGAGTGATAATGTCCTTTATTTTTGTAAAAATGGGTCTCATGAATTTTGCTACTTTTCGTAACTATGAAAATGTTGAAAAAGAACAGGCCAACAAAACATAAAAGGGAAAATAATTGCATTAATCACATATCTACACTTGTATGAAGTATCTGAAGCTTAATTGAATAATTTTAGGTGAATTCCATTAACTGGAATTCCCAATGCTTCTTGTTCCATGTTTTCCAATTCGAATGCATTATTCTGTTTGTATTGAATTATTTTGAAAGGGCCTTCCCATAGTTTGTCGAATTTTCCATGTCGGTCGGGCTTTGCGGCTCTTTCATTGAATTTTAGTACCAGGTCTCCGCATTTTAGACCCTGGTTTGAAGCTTTCTTGTCAAACCATCTCTTAAGCACTTGTTGGTGGTTAGTCATGGCTATTAGGGCTTTTCCCCTTTTTTCTTGTACCTCCAACAATTCGGCCAACCAAACTTCCATTGCTTCATTTTCTTCAATCTCTAGAGACTTGAGTAGTTGTAGTGCAGGTATCTCTATAGATATTGGTAATAGCGCCTCCTTCCCATATACTAGCTCGTAAGGTGAAGTCTTCAGGGCTTGCTTAGGATTTATGCAATCTTCCCACAATGATGTTCAGAGATTTTTATGCCATTCCCTCTCATGATCTAAATCGATCCTTTTGATGAGTCGAACCAGATTTTTGTTAGTTGACTCAGCGAATTTGTTTCCCTGCGGGTAGTAGTTTGAGGATGTTGTCAAAAATATGCCATGTTCTAATGCGACATGACTTACCTTGGAGCCTAGGAAATATTTGGTGTTGTCTGAGTTGATAGTCTTTGGTGCGTCGAATCTTGTTACCAGCCCTTCGAGAAAATCTACAATTTCTGCTTCTGTCACATTCTTCAGGGGTAGGGCTTCAGTTCATCTTATGAAGTAGTCAGTGGATGTTAGGATCCACTTGTGACTGGTGCTAGAGGTAGGGTTGATCATCCCAATGAAATCTAGCCCCCATTGTGTGAATAGTTCATATGCTACTACTATCGGATTTAGAGGCATTGCAGAATTCTTTCTTCTTCATGTGTAGAATTGATACTCTTTGTAGGCTTTTATCATTTCGTAGGAGTCCTTGAACAATGTAGGCCAGAAGTACCCAACGCACAAAAATTTGATGGCGGTGGTCTTCGCAGAGAAATGTCCGCCTTTTGGGCTATTGTGGAAGGAGTTGAGTATCTTCTTTACTTGCTCCATGGTGACACATCACAACAGGACGTCGTTGAAATTTCTTTTGAAAAGGATTCCTTCAATAAGTGAGTACCCACTATTTTGCAGCTAGTAGAATCTCCTTCTTGAAGACAAAATTCTCGATGGATACTTTTCGGTATGCATATATCTTACCCTATCAGTCAGCCAATAGCCTTTAGGTTCAAACTCATTTTTTAGGACTATTTCCGCTTGTTCTTCCTCAATTTCCATCTCTTCGTCATGTGCCAAATACTCGCACAACCCTCTTCCTTTGACAGTCTTTGTAGGCCTGACTTCAATGTCATATTCTGGGATCTTAGTGATCTAGTTGGCCATTTTGTCAATGATTTCTCCTTCCATGATGTACTCTCGTACACTGGAATGTGTGATGTAAACAATTACTTTAGTGCAAGCTATAAGGTGTCAGAACTTCTTGAGTCCCTTTACAATTGTGAAATCTTGTCTTTCGACGAAGTTATAGTTTGTCTTGTATTCCTTCAAGGTTCAGGAATGGAATTCTATAGGGTGTTCTCCCTTTCCTTCATCATCTCTTTGAATCAGAACAGTGGCGATGTGTGTCTTATTGCTAAAAACATACATTATTAAGTCCTCTAACAAGTCAGGATTCACCAACACAGGAGCTGAAGAAATAGCATCTTTCACTTTCTCGAAGACTTCCCTCACTTCTTTTGTCCATTTGAATAATTGGTCCTTTTTCAGCATCAGGGTGATTGGTCTAATTGTTCCTACAAAATCAGAGATAAACTTACTTACAAATTTAACCTTCCCCAAAATATATTGAACAAATTTCTTGTTTACCGGAAGAGGAGGTTCTCTTATTGCTTTTACTCTTTCAGAATCAATAGTGATTCCATCTTTGGATACTACATGCCCCAACAATTTTCCTTGCGGTACTCCGAATAAAAAAATTTTCAGGTTTAGGGACACCCCAAACTCTTGGAATTTTACGAAAACCTTTTCTAGATGATCAAAATGGTCATCTTTAGATTTTGAAAATATGGTCAGATCATCTAAGTAGATGAGGATGATTTTGTTGATTAGTTCACTGAAAGCGATATCCATTGCTCGTTCAAAGGTATCCCCCACGTTTGATAGGCAGAAAGGAATTTTGGCATATGCAAATGTTCCCGACTTCATGGTGAACGTGGTCTTGTGTTGATCTTCTTCTTTAACCTAAACCTGGTTGTAGCCCAAGAAATTATCCAACAAAGAAAACATCTCTGAACCAGCTACAATATGCAAGATTGATTCCATGGAAAGCAACAGGTAATGATCCTTTATTGATGCCCGGTTTAGGTCGCGAAAGTCAACACAAAGACGAATGTATCCATTTTTCTTTCAGACCAAAATGAGGTTAGATACCCACGTACTGTGCTTGATTGGGAAGACAATCTTGGACTGGATCAACTTTTCTAGCTCTTGTGCCATTAAGGCTTCAATCTTCGGATTGGCGAGCCTCTACTTTTTTTGAACAAGATTAGCACCTTCTGTTATTTCAATGGTATGTTGGATGACGTGGGGATCATATCCCTTGAGGTCGCCATGAGACTAGGCCACTACTCCTTCGTATTTCTTGTAGAAGTGTATTAGCCTATCTTTATCATTTTGCGGGACTTCTTTCCTGACTTTAAGTTTTCTTCCATTCCCGACCTCAAGGTCGGTGTAGTCTGCCTGGTCTGCTACAAATTTCCTTGTATTATTCCTTGTATCGTCGCAATTGAATTTTTTTTTTAGGGTGACCAACCTCTTCAGAAGATTGTTTGATTTCAACTAGATGATTTGTCCTTCATATGCTTCTTCAATTTTCAGTTGAAACTGATTGAGAAACTCTCCCGACTGTTGAATAAATGAGGTGATGTGTTCATTGCTTTCGAACACTTTCTAGCTCTGATCATTATCAGGAATGGAGGGTCAGACGATCACTCGCACAGAATGTACATTTTTTATCAAGTCGGAGACAAGATCGAATTGGGATCCTATCATTGCCATCTGATCCGCATCTGAATGTTTCTCTCTTGGCACAACATGGATATTAAAAGCTTTGAAACCTTCGATGAGGTCCCATACCCTATGCCTGTAAGACCGCATATAAAAAAAAATTGCAGTAGAGATGTTTCTGACTTGGTTGATTACAAGTTGAGAATGTCCAAATACTACTAATTGGTTGATACCCATGCATTTAGTGAGACTTAGTCCTTGCACGAGACCCTCATACTCAACTTCATTGTTTGAGAAAGCAAACTAGAAGTGGAATGACCTGAAGATCTGCTCATTGAATGGAGACGTTAGGCATATCTTGACTCTTGTGCCGACCTTGCATCTTGCACCATCGAAGTGCAATGTCTAGAGCTCTGATTCTTGTTTGGGAATCAAATTATTCAATATCCTCAGGAACTCTTGATCCTCATCGTAGATGACATAGGTGCCCAAACTGGTAGCATGATAATTATTGAAAGGATTGGTGCCTACGTTCTCAGTCAAGAAGAATTTTCTCGATCGGCTTTGTCTTTAGTTTTCTGCTCATGCTCCAACAATTTGTTGCCACTGGCTTCTTCTTTGGTAATAGAGGCATCAGTGCCTTCGAAGTTGATCATGGCTTCATCGGCTATGTGCTCTGAATGCATGGATTCTGATATTATCTTCATCTTAGAACCGTGCTTGGTCCTAAGAATTAGGTGAGACCAATCCAAAGAAAGGTATTCGCCTATCTTCATTGTAAACTCCCATGATAGAAAGAGGCCGAACATGGGAGGAATGTCAATGATCATGGTGTCTTGCAACACTTTGATGCTAGGACAGGAAAAAAAGGTTAAAGGGAGGTTTTTAATAAGGCCCATAGTTTCAACCTTGCTCCCATCGAGCTGCATAACTCCTCTCTTTAAAGGCTCATAGCTGAGCCCTAAAGCTTCAGCTATTTGCTTGGGCATGACTATGGTGCTAGCATCGAAGTCAATCATGGAATTGTGCAGTAGTTTCTTCCCTACAATGAGGGTCAAGAAGAAAGGCTTAGGTTTCAACTTCTCTCCTTTAGCCCCAGTCGGAGACTCCTTCGTATTATTAGCAAGAACATTGGTTGGAGGTGTTGTAACCGTTGTGATTTCAGCAGTTTTTCCTATTGATATTTCAATCGTATCTTTTTGCAGGGCCTTCTGTAGTAATGACTTATGTTCTAGAATGGCTAAAATATCCAAAATGGATATGTTAGCGGAAGATTTCTTCAATTATTCCACCACATTGAAGGGTGGAAGATTTAGAGTTTTCTGCTCCTTGGGTTTGGTGATGATAATTTATTTGTGCAGCTGCGGCTGTGGAGTGATTATAGAAGGGCCAAGGGGCTAGTCTAAGACATTTCTAGGCTACAAAGTGATTGTTTTTCCTATGAATCTCCTCTTTGATCGAGTGTTGTAGTCAAACTGCACTTGCAGGGTCGCCGATGTAGATGCTTCATAAGTGAACAATGCTTCCTCTCCCTCCATGAATGAGAGGAGAGCATGGTCAGGAGCCATGTCATTTTCTTGCTCTGAGGGACTTCCCTACATTTGTGCAGTGAGAACTGCATTCTCCATTTGGTGAGAGTCGTATGTATATCTTGAATTTGTTGCCACTCCTTGGTTGCATTGCTCCACAAATTTCTATTGTAAATCTCCATGCAGACAATTTTGAGGCATATGAGCATCATTGCAGGGATAACACCAGGGATTGAAGTCTTCGATGAGATTGTTCTATCATGCGGTCAACTCTCTTCTTGTACTGTTTTGAGCGACTCCTAGCAGAGTCAGTATTAGCACCATCTAGTTATTTTTCTGAGTCGGTGATTTTTCGCATGCAACTCCTTAGTATTGGTTTTGTTGGTAGGAGGGCCTACCACCCTGATAGCCTTAGTAGGATGGTCTTGGAGGGGCAGCTTGGTTACGCTTGATAGTGGTTAATTCGTTTGTCAAGTTTCGTAGCATCTCCCTTATATCACTCATTTCATCCTATTGGCAGTCTCAAATTTTGCAAATTTGAGGTGCCCATTTCGAGAAATTTGCCTCTGCACTTTCAGAAGTACACTTGAGGGGTCAGTCTGAGTGACCCACTTTGGAGAATCATAATTTGAGGCCTATTGATTTCCAAGCAAAACCCATTTGCAAACATATTTGATTGACATATGTGAATGTGTGTGTCAATTTTCAGCTTCCCACGATAGGTTTTGTCAAGGTTTTGAAAAGTGAAGTTGGAGGGTTTTTGCACTGTTCTGTTGTTTGTAGATTTGTCAGTTTACGAAACAGCCTCCTGTTTGAGCTTGGATTTCACAACCAGTTGATTGTTATGTCAAAATGAATGTTTTTATGTGTTCTCCATACCTAAATGATCTCAGATGTCAGTTTGTAGAACTTCATGATCTGATTTGCTATTTTTAGCATATCGAAACCAAATGTTGTTTGCTCAGTTTCACATTTGCATTCTTGACAGCCCTTCTGAGTGGTCAACTTTGATCATTAATATCTTTTGATCAATTTTGTTTCAAATAAATTCCTTTTGCACACATGCTCGGGGTACCTTAATGAACTTATGTGTCTGATGGCAGCTCGTCGGGAGTTGTTTCACTATTTTTACAAATTGGCAGTCGGGTGTGTTTCAATTGTTTCAGAAAAGCCTGACTGGGCAACTTTGCCGATTAATATCCGGTTCCTCGGGATCTGTTTCTCTGAGCCGTTTTTTGCACTATACTTTTGGATCAAATTACTATATGCTTGCAATTTTTTATGGTTTCACGAGGTCGTTTGACCAGTTTCCCAGATTAATTCTTGAGGCAACTTGACCTGTTTTTCCCATTTTGCAAAAGTGACAAAACAATTTCTGATGGGCAACCCAGTTTACCATTTCACTTCAATTGCATCCAGAATTTGTCCCGGGATGTTTTGGGACTGACAACTTGTTTGAAAACGAAATTTTTTTAGTCAGGCCCACATGGGGACCCGACGTGCCACACAGTTATAAAGTTGTAGATATTCCAATATTGGTAATGGAAATCAGTGATTTCACCAGAATCACAGGTGGGCATGGAGTTCAGGTTTGGTATC